>CM031234.1:368542869-368613662 GCA_018340775.1 Taxus wallichiana var. yunnanensis | reverse complement strand
TTGTCTTGATGATCCATTTACCAATAAAATGAATTATTTAGGGTTCCAAGGGAGGCCTGCCTAGTCTCTCCCATGTAGCTTTTGACATCATATTGACATCAACACCAAGATCAAGCAAAACCCTTGTGATAGTGGTGTCAAATATATCTACATCCAAATAGATGGCAGATTTCCTCCATGTGCATTGGGTGCAGAAGATGTTTATTTTCCTTTGGTGAGGTCTTGCTGATCTTCGAACATTAAAGCTTGTATTCTCCTTGTTCCAATATTTTTTGAATTGTCACAATTTATCTGGCAAAGCCATGGTTTATTGTTAGCCTAGCTATCTCCTTTAGAGCGGTGATCTCTTCTTCCGTAAAAATAGTTATTTTATATTTATTCTTAGTTTTGTACCTTCTTACTAGTTCTCTACTCTTTTCTACATGTTTCTTATGGAGGTCTAGCTTGATGTCCTTCAACTCCCATTCTTCTTCACTTGATGAAGTTTCTTCCTTTAGTAGTATGATTATTTTCTTCTTTCCATGTGTCAAATCCTTCCTCATAGCACTTCTAGAAGTGATTATGACCCTATATCTTGGTTCTTCAATACTTTTTCATGATTTGGCATCTTTTCTCCTCATATAAATTTCCTTAGCATCCCCCTTTTTTTTCTCCTCATTTTCTGGGTCTATTCCTTGAGTTAGATGCTCTTGCCTTGACTTGCTTTCTATTGTTTCCTCATCCCATGGGATCTTTGTAATATGTTGGACACTCTTTTGTGTGTCTCTTCCCAAGGCCTATGATTTTGTACCTCCATTCCTATAGAATTGAGCTTATTTGCGACATCTAAATGAATCATGACCTCTTTCATGACAACAACCGCAAGAATCAAGTTCTATGCAATTTCTAGCCAAATGTCCATCTTGTCCGCACTTATAAAAATTCATTGGTCTCCTATCTTGATAACCACCATGATTTTATTTTCCTTGATATTTGTTGTGTCTTTGCGTACCCTCTTCCTCATTGATAATTTTCATAACCTTCTCAATATCCTCCCCTCGTAGCCTCCTCTATAACCCCCTCTATAACCTCTTATGTAACCTTTGTTGTATCCTCCATCATTGTAATCTTGATAATTAGGATTGTAGTTATTCCCCTGATAGCTTTTGCCTCCATACTAAGGTTGTCCACCTTGTTGATTTAGATAAGTAATTTTTGGTTGTGAAGGTGGTGGATTAAATGTAAGTTTTGGTTGATATTTTTTTAAGGGGGTTATGGTGTTGAGTTTTGTCTTGTTTCCATCACTCTCTGTGTGTTGTAATCTTTAGATCTTCAAGTGCTTCTACATAGTGGAATGTGAGGTGATAATGATTGTAAGAACCACAATCCATGTAGTACATTAACTAGTTAGTGGGTGGAGCCAATTATAATAGAGGACAAGCATCTTGAGTGTGTTGGTCCCATAATATGCAAAATCCACACCATGTCCTTTCTCCCCGAACTCGATGGAAGAGGATCTTTGTGATGAATGTTGTCTTACAACCGTAACCATTTTTCTTTTTCAAAGTAAGGGAATTTTATTCTATTGTACCCTTTCACACAATACATTGTACACCATATTTTCAATCTCATTGGTAGTGAGTTATACCTCGATATTCATTCTTTTGAATCTCTTGTTGGATTTTTAGTTTTGCTAGTTCCAATTGTACTCTCTAATTATAATTTTAGTGTGTTTTATCCTTCTCTACTCCATGGTTGGGCTTCTAGTCTAATATCCATCTCTATTACCTCTAAAAGTGTTTTGAAATGTTGTCCATCTAGTGTTCCTTTGATGTAGGAAAGGAGTCTTCTAAGTGAACCATTTGATCTCGTTGTTTATCTTTGAGGGGTTCTTCTAATTTTCTTGCTACAGCTTTTAATATATCTGAAGTCTTTCACCTGTCTCATTACCCCTTTGAACCATTTCTATCATCTTACTTACCCCTTCTAATGGTGCTTTCAGAAAAATGGAAGTATGTTGTGAACTCTTTTTCAATAGCATCCAATCTTAGTTCCTTGGCCATTAGTTTTCATATACCATCGCACTACATCATCTCTCAAAGTATTTATAAAGTCTTGTAACTTTACATCATTGTCTGTGACATTTCAACTCTTCCATTGAATCTCCATTATGAATAAATGTTTTATGGCATCGGTTGTATTTGTGCAAATACGAGAGAATTTGAATTTATGTTCCATCTTAACTGTTTGAGGGTGTACTTGTGGCTACTTAATTGGTTGATGTCTCATTGGTTTCACCTTCTTTTATTGATTCTGACTCTTTGTTAAATTATTATTTCCTCCTTTTTCTCTTGCTAATTCAATATCAAAATACAACTCTCCTACCAATTCTCTAAATTCTCTTATAATTTATTGTATCTTCTAAATCTCTTCTTGCAATTTGTGAAATATTTCTTCCAATATTTCTCATTTTTCTATCTTCTGAAATGGTGTTTCAAGCAAACGCACATGGAATGGTGTCCCGATCCATGGGGACATCTCCTTTGGCTTCGTGTTTTGTTGGGGGTGCGTCTTTATTTGGTGACTTTTCATAACTAATATTTTCCATAACTACCTTTCTATCTTTATTATTTCTTAATCTATGTCTTTCTTCTAATCCCTCGTCACTCCTTCTCTTCTTATTTTTTCACCTTGTCTTTTTCTTGTTTTTCAATTTTATCTCCTTCCTCATATTTTCTTTCTATTATCTCTATATTTTCTCCCTCTCATTTCTACCTATTTTTTCTTCGTTTTCCTCATCTACTATTTTTATTTTCTCTCCAAATTCTTTAATTAATTCCTTCATTCCAGTAACTTCTCCTTCTTCTTCACCCTTTTCTTTAATCAGTAATGGTGTTCTTATTTCCTCTTCTTCCCAACCTTCTACTTCTAATACCCTCTTAAAATTTAGTTCTAAACCTCCTACTAACTGTTGTAAATCTCTCATTAAAATAGCTTGTCTCGTTATTACTTGTTGAACTGGAATTTCTATGGTGTATTGTACCATAGGGTTCCGTGGGGTAACCAAACCATGTTGGTCTCTACATGATGTGGGTATTATAGCTATACTTGGTATGTTTGCCTCTCTTTTAGGTGAGCCAATTGTTGGCCTCCACTTGATGTGGGTGTTTCTTCCTTCTCTACTTTCTTAACCTTATTTAAATTTTCTTTCCTTTCATTTAATTTCTTCGCTCTTTCTTCTCATGTTATCCTTTGTTTCTCTAAATATTTATTTTCTAGGGCTATCCTTGATCTGTCTTCCATCCTCTTCATTTTTAGTTACTCTTCTTAAATTACTAACTATCCTTATTTTCCTTAATCCTCTTTTTTTGCCAACTATCTAATTTTCTCTTTTTCTTTTGGCCATGTCGTCCTATTTCTGCCACCCCAACCAACACCCCATTAATTCGTATAAGTTATGTTTCTTGATCACCCTCCTTCATGTACGCCATCTGTGGTGCTTGTCCCCTAAAGGAAATTTGTTGTGCTTTTAATCAAACCATTTTCTACCATCAAAACCTTAATTAAAAATGGAACTAATTTAAGGAATCAACCCCTTTCCCCAATTAAAACTTCTCCTTTCTTATACTTGAAGTGGTCCATCCACGTATGGCCCAAGTAATGATGTATGAATCTAATGTAGTTTTGTACAAAGTAGTTAATTACTCTAGTCTACAGTTTTCCAAGGTCTATGAGGATATTTAATTTTTCGTGGGTCCACTCTAATGGTTTCCTTAAATGTAGTCTTGAACACTGCTTTTCTTTTGGCATATGCTAGTATACAAGGCCACAAAAAAATTAGAAATTAGGACTAAAATTATTCATCGTATTCTCAAAATACTTCTAATTCTATTTCCTTGTATTTAAGCCTTCATTCTTTTTGTCTCTCCTTTTACAAATATCTTGATTTGATTCTCCCACTAATTATCAGTCTCTATCAATGTTAGTTTCCAATATCTAGGTGGTGATATTTTCTTGACATTCACTTAACAAAGATACCCGGCTCTTGTGACACCAAATGTTGACCTCAGCCTCGATAGTAATGTGTGACTCGAGAAGTTTGTTCTCTTGCTAAGAATGTACGCTGGAAAATTAAACTATTCTAACATGTGAATAAAAAAATTGTAAAATATCATGACATGATTTACTCCAAAACATCAGTCCTCAATTGTATTTAAATATTCATTACATTAGTATCATTCTCATGCAAAAAATCTATTTATTCTCTCATCTAAATCTGGTGATGCTAATATATATTTCTCTTGTGGCACACCTCTATGAAAAGGATCAATTATAATAAATATACAAAATATAAATCATTCAAGAGTCACTTATTTTGATTTGTGCCTCTGTCGCTTTTGTCTCGTACTTATTTTGGTTTGTCTTCATTTTTCGCTTCTTTTTCGAAGCTTGCGTGGCTTCCTACACAGTATTCTTGGGCTTCTTTTGGTGTATCGCAGCTTTCTTCGATATTTTCAGCTTTTCCAATATACCACGCCTTTATTACCACCTTTCGGCTTTCCTCCTATTACCCACAACTTTTTCTCCTTACCTCGTGGCTTATCCAAATTTGGATGAAGAACCCTATTAATAGTTATATGTGTGTTTTGTAGGGTAAAAATGAGAGGTAAAATGTTGTTTCTTAATGAATTTCATGATTTTAACTAAATGTTAGACCAACAAGGATGGATAGTAGTGTTTAAATTCAATTTAAAAGAGAATGGAGATTTTTGGAAAATTTTTTGAGAACACTCTCCTTAGAATCCTCTTGTCAAGATGATCATTTTAAAGTATAACTTTGGAAGCACTTTTTCAAAAAAAAAATACCCTTGGGCACCTAGCCCATTACATTCCATTGTTGAGACGATCATGTTAAGGTATAAATCTAGAAGCACTTTTTTAGAAGAAAAAATCTCATCATGTGCCTATCCCATTGCAATCCCCTTATGGAGAAGGTGTTTTTGAGGTATAACTCTTGTAAGAGTTTTTCAAACACATTTTATGTACAATTTTTTCCTCATGACAAGTTTTTATTCTTCATTATAGATGTAAAAATAGTAATTATCCATGGTTTTAATTACTTCGAGTGGAAAGGTTATATTATTGGTTTGATTTTTAGTAAGTTCCTTTACCATATTGGAATGATTGAAGAATATATACCTCTTAACCTTGTCAAATTCTGAAAATGGAAAAATAGGTTTGTCTAAGGTCATGATATTATAGGTCAATTAATATCTTACAAACTCAAATTTCATATTTAGGGTGACATGAATCCATATGCATTTATAAATAAATTGAAAACCTTATTATAAATGCACTAATTTTTTATAAGTTTTACAACTTCAAAGAGAATAAGAAAGGCTAGTTTTTTATTGGTGACATTTTATCTAGAGCTACAAAGAAATGTAAGTATAATTATTCAATGAATCTAGTGTAATTCTATAGCCTAATGTTGGAAAAGGAAATGGACATTTCAAGGACAAACATCAAGAATAACTTAATACTAAGGGAAATCAATCAACAAATAAAACTCCACATAAAGTCGGTGGCGCTCCAAGAAAATCCTCTCTCAAAACATTGCAAATACAAGTTACATAGCTTCATCAAAAGATCCAAATTGTGGATAATTACAACGCTTCGAGGAGCTCAAATTTTCACTCGCATGCATTGGCTTAAGGAAGGGAATCGAGTATCTAAATAATTATTGCATTCCCTCAAACCAAATAATTCCTCCTATTAAATTTGTGCCATCTCTAATGGTATAATTCAGGTTATGGATACGTATCTCATTCTTCAAGATTTTTTCAAGCATTATAAACAAGTGTTTCAACCCCAAGCGCCCTCTCGATGAGCAGCATGCAGCTCTTGACCAATGCCTTTTTGTTGTGTTGTTCAAGCTCTCATCCACGCAAAGGGTTCCATATGACCACATACTCACCTTAGATGACATGTATGATGCATTCCTATAAATGGATAATGATAAAGCTCTAGGTTGTGATAGTTTTCCATGTGAGTTTTATAAATCGATGTGGGATACCATTAGATCGGATCTTCATTAGGTCTACTCGAAGTTTTAGAATCACACACTTGATGCATGGGTCAACAAGGAAATATCAAATTCATTCCCAAACCAGGGGATCCCAAAAAAATTACCAGCTAGCGGCCCATTACCTTGCTCAATGTTTCTTATAAGATCATTGTTAAATCACCGCTATTTTGTTGCACCATATTCTTCTTGTTATCATCCAACCCAAACAAACTGGATTCATCCAGAGGCATTTCATTCTTGATAATATCATTGCATTTTGGGAAGGCATGGAATGGGCCTACCATTCCAACCAAGTTGTCATGTTCATCAAAATTGACTTTGAGAAGGCCTATGATCGTATTGAATGGTCGTTTATTCTTGCCATGCTTCAAGCTCTTGGTTTTGCCCTAATTTTATTCAATCTGCTTCTCAAATTCTTTTCACTAATGCCTTTATTCAAATCACCATTAATGATCATAGCTCTAAGTCATTTGTCTTATTTCTCTCTATCCGACAAGGATGCCCATTAGCTCTTGACTCTATGTTCTTATTGCTAAAGGACATGGGTATCTACTGCTCAAGCCAAATCCCAAGGGCTTGTTAGAGGAATTGCATTGCCTTCTACATATAACTCTCAACTTCTTAATGGTCATTTTATAGATGACTCATTTCTTACTCTCATTGAGGAAGAAACTAATGTTTGCAATGCAATGCACTGCTTGGATATATTTTTCTTAGCCTTTGGTTCTTCCATTCAGTGGCAGAAAATGTAGAGCTACAGGAAATCCTTTCTCCCTGCGCCCAATTGGTTGGCCTCTTTTGACTAGAAAATTATCACACATGGTGAAATTTAGAAACTTATCGGCATTCCCTTTTCCTTCCAAAGGCCACCTGTGGATCACCAAGCCCTTGTCTTTAGCAGGGAAATTCCATATTTTCTCCAAAGTTCTTGCAGCCACCCATGTCTATTACTCCTCGTGTTGGGTGCCTTCCAAAGCTTCCATTTAGAAATTGGAGAAACTTCTTAAGGATTTTCTCTGGTCTAATGCCTCTTCCAAGGATTCCATAGATTTTCTTGGGAAACATGTTGCCTCCCCAGGGACTCTAGGGGTATGGGCCTTATTGACATACTTGTGACAAGGGCAAGCACTCTATACTAAATGGATTATCCAATGCATTGACGGAAAGGAAGCGTGGAAAGTGCTTCTGTGTCATGACATTGAAGAAGGTTCTCCTTATGGTCGTCCCACTTGGAAAGGTTTGGGGTTTTCCAACCTCCTCATTACGCCCATTCATATCAAAGTGGTTGGCACCTTTGTTCTTAAAAGTATCTGGAAAGCATGGGAATGTATCAAACCATGGCTTCAATGGAAAGGAAATGGCTTCCACAATGGCCTCTCCATTAATCAACACTCCATATGGTGGTCACCTTTCATTCGGATCAAGATCAGTGTCTCGCATAAGTCCCTAGAAATCCTACACTCAAACTCTTTAAGCACGGAATTCAGACCATCCAAGATTTTTTCAACAAGAACACTCAATCCTGGTATTCCTAGATTGAAGTCTCGAACCCATTTTGGCTCACCAACCAAGATCATGCTAACATCATTGCTATCATCAATTCTATCCCAGATCATATGCTACACAAAATATCTGTGTGTTCTTCCCGCCCTTGGTGGATGGACTAGAAGTGGTTCATGGATACTCCATTCTAGAATTATTCTACCAATAAAGGTTATTGCTGGCTCTCCCCACACTTACCTATGGTGGAGAAACTCAATGCCCAGTGGGGTTTACATTCTTCCTCCTCCTGTTTGGGAGAGGAGATTTGACATTGTTTGGTCTACATGTGTGGAGCCTAAAATTGTACATTTCTTATAGTGAATTCTGCATCAAGGTCTCCCTGTATGCTCCCTCCTGAATTAAATTAGAATTTAGGCCCCCAAATTCCCCTTTTGCAGCCATTTGGAAATGTTAAATCACTTATTCTGTTTTTTCCCCAACACTTAATAGGATTGGAATTAGATTCACTCCTTTTTCAAACCTCTTAGGTTGGAGTGCTTCACATGGCACCATGTTCTCCTAGGAGATAATCCCAGATTCCTGATAATGTTCTCCCAAATTTGGCATGTTTTCAGAGGGGAAATTTTATTCTGGTTATGGAAAGAAAGGAATGATTTCATTTTGTTGATCACTGTTCATCGAAATTTTTGATTTATAACAAATCAATGGTTCTCTCCAATGTGCTTCTACAGATCCAAGTGCAAGCCAATAAAGTGGCCCCGAAATATTATGCGCCACTAGGGGGATGCCCTCAGTAATGTTTCCTGTGAACCATTGTCTCCTCCTAGACTATCTCCACCCCATGGTGGTTGTCCCTACAGAGGATGTCGAATCCTCTCTTGATTCTCTTTCAACTATGCGTGTCATTCCCTGCTCCATCTTCCACAGAGGAGTGTCTCTCCATCTACTCACCACCAGGGCTGTGGCTCCTCCTCACCTAGTCGTCAAGATGGATTTCATCGGTTTCCTCTCATCCTTTCACATAGGATGAGTGGAATATTCCACCTTCGCCGCCTCTACCTTCGATAAATGCCACAGGGTTCCACTTGCCATCTCCCTCACACAAGTGGAAACTGAATTTGAAGATCATTCCCCATATAGCTCGTGGCTAGGATATTATTGATACAGAAAGGACCTCCCCGTAGCGGATTCTTCGATGATCATAACCTCCTATAGCTGTAATGTTTGCGGTGGTGGCTTAATCTTGTCTCTTTCCCTTTTTGATGATCGTTGCTAGGCTCGCCTACTATTTTGTTGTTCTCCTAGGCTCATCCTAGCTTTTCATTATTTTTAGGGCATGCTCTCATACCACCCGATTTTTGTTGAAAATTTATTTTGTATCATGTTGCATTTAATATAATATAAGATCCTTTTTCATCAAAAAAATAAAGGAAAAAGGAAAAAAATCTGAAGTTAACAAATAATGTTATAACTATTTTGGTAAATTAGGACATGTTGAACATCAATGTTTTAAGAAAATATCATAATTAGAAGAGGAGGTAAAAAATGTAGCTTCTCTAGGTCTAATACAAGATCTCTCGTTCTACAACAAATGGTAGATCAAAAATTAATGAAATGATTTTAGATTTAAGAACCACTAATAACATTAAAAATAAGAGATAATTTTATAAAACTCTCTTGGATAGTAGCTTGTTGTTGAGGATCACAGCACCCCCGGATGCACATCGGGCTTCTCTAGGTTGATGTTTCGGCATCCACAGGTGATTACACAACATGGAAACCTCTCTCCAAGTGTGGGACATGTGAAACCGAGAGAGGAATCTCTAGATTAGAGGTTGGTTCCTCAAAATCCTCGATTAGATCTAATGCTTGCACAACTACGAGAGGTTCGATCCTAATCCTACTCTAAATCATACAGGAGACAGGATAGAAGTGTAAAAATTGAAACTAACTAAAGATGGTGATGCACCAAAAGGAGTGGTGAATATTTTTGTCATGCAAATAGACACAAACCAAAGATTGCAGCATAAAACATACACAGGCTGATAAGATATAATTTAGGATCTAAAATGAAGCAAATAATACAAAAAAAGATCGAAACTCATTCACAAAGCTTGCATTATCATTTCCAATGTCAAAACCACTGCATTACAACCTCAGAGAGGTAAAAACTATTACAATCTTTGAAGAGGTCTGATTCTTGCCAACAATCACTTGCTGGAGGTGAAAGAAGAAGTCTGCTATGCCAAAAATGTTCCACCTTACAAATGAGCCAAAATTGGCTTTTACATTGCATGGTCGAGCCCAAGAGAAAGAAAATGTACAAAACGTGGGAGCCCATTCCTCATTGATTGAAAATGCATTAAACCAGCATGGAGGACCTTACAAACCCATACCCCATGCCATTTTTGACCAAATTGGAGGAGAATGCGACCCATTCAATCATTATGATTTGGTATAAATGTCACTTCAAATAATGAACACATGTCGAGCTAAGTTTGGGGTTAACTTTCTCTCTCAAACTTCACAAAAATTTAAGATTGACCCTATAATCATGTAGAGAATTTCATAATCTTTCCAATGATATAAAGAACGTGGGCAAATCCGAGCTATGGATCGAAAGATATGGCGATAAGATTTAGGGCACAAAGCAGCAAAAATGGATTTTGAAATTTTTTTCGCCAAATCTCCACCTAGATGACACGGTCATTGATTGGATGTAATTCTCTCTCCTCCATCTTTCCGTGGGTTCCCTTTGAAAATTTTACATTTTTAACACTTTGGAACATTTTCCACTTTTTCCCCTATAATTGTTTATGCCCCTAGGGACACGGGCATGATCTAATTGGAGGAAAGGGGTGCGTGGGTCATCCTTTACTTTTTAGTTTTTTTCCAAAACTCTTGCCAAATTCTCTAATTCCTCCCCGAGCTCTGCACTCCCTACTCCTTAGGACACGTGTCCTCTTTTTATTGGCTCATGCCAATGATTCAAACCTCGCCCTTTGAAATTTTGGACATTCTCCACTCGCGACACGTGGCGTTTCTCGATTCGTCTCTGCGGCTCACTGCGGCTAAATTTCGCGTCCCTTTGCCCAATGTGTCCCAAAGTGTTTTCTGGGGACAAAACTTCCGATTCACCCGATTCGGGCTTCCTGTCCCTCTTTCACCCGATGAAACGTGGCATGATTCGATTAGCTTTCGGCTCCCAGCGCCTCGCGCGTAGTATGTCCCAACCTGTCCTGGATCGTCAGGGGTAGATTCTTCCGAACCACCCAAAATGGGCTTCCCTATCCCTCTTTGCATCTGCTTCACCTTTTCACGTCCTTCGTGTCTTTTCGCCCCAGATGTCCCAACCTTATCTACGCAATTAAGCTTAGTCAATTTTCTCACCTTCGCCGAATCGGCTTTCCATCCGTCGCAGCGCCCCCACGGTCCAAATGCTACATCCCCAAACATCTTTGGCTCGCCTCGAGGCTTTTCAGCCGATTCATGCCCCGACGTCCCAATGTCCCAAGGGCGCTGGACGACCAGACTTAGCCAATTTTCATGATTTTTCCTAGCCCAAGCTTGTTTTTTGCAACTTTTTCACCTTTTCTCATAACTTGCTCCTTTCTTCTTAGACAATGAGAGTTAGAAAAAATCGAGGGGACCCTCATGTAAACATGATTTTTGCCTTGAATCAATCTATTTTCCCCAGGACTTGAGTATTCTAATGCATGTTATCAAATTTACCACAGGGGGTGAATATTGGATAACAATTTGGCGATCAATAAGTTACATAATGCTTAGGTAGAAGATACCAGAACTGAAGTAGTCCATTGGGCATGGAGTCATCAAATATTTTGTTTAGAACCCCAACCGATTCGAATGTGTAAGGAGGAAGAAGGAATATCACCTAATGGAAGCAAGACTGTAAAGCATCTTCATGAATAAGTAAGTGTACCAAAGCACTTAGGAAAACAAAACTAACCTACAAGAAAAATGTGCACAAGCACTTGGAGGAATGAAAATCTAATCTAATATTTACAAGGTAGTGAATTTCCCTCTGAAGCAATGCTTGAGATAGATCCATTTATTGAATCTGCGGTTCTTCACCATCCAATGAGGCCAATTGGAAAGCATTGTTGTTCTTACACTTCGTGACCATGTAAGGGCCACTCCAAATGGCATCAAATTTTGAATGCCTTCCGGTTTTGCTCTATCCACATCCCATTTCAACACTAGATCTCCAACTTGAAAAGATCTATCCTTGGCCTTCTTATCAAAGGTATTCTTGATCAAAGCTTGATCCTTTTCCATTGCATTGGGATGCTCGATTTATGATCTCTTAATACAGCTCCATCAACTCTGCATACCTCACCTCCATCGGCTCAAACTCAAGAAACTCCAGTACCATAAGCTTCATGAGTTCCAATGCTGGAACTCAAGTGACATGGGCAAGATTGCCTCTCTTCCATAGACAAGTATGAATGGAGAGTTACCTGTGGATCTTTTGGGAGTTATCCTGGATCCATAAGGCTGATTTCTCTTTGGTATGCAAGACCTCACGATTCTCGTCAAGATTCCTCTAATGATCCTCAACAAGTTCTTGTTTGTAGACTGGCCTGCCATTACCTGAGGGTAATAGTTTGATGAAGTGCTTGGGTAAATACCGTTCTTAACAGCCCATATTTCACCTTAGATCCAATGAATGCCAATGCATTATCGAGGATTATTGTAGATAAGGTACACCAAATCTATGGGGTTATCCCCTCATAAAAGTCTAAGATGCTAGACTCATTTGCCTCTTTGAGTCTCGACATGCTTACGTCCATTTGGTGAAGTAGTCCCTGTGGTGTGAAAATCCATTTGTGCCCTTGGCTTGAATTAGGATTAATGACTCCAATGAAGTCCAAACCACATTGCATGAATGGCTGGTCAAGAGATTGGATTTAATGGAAGGGCAATTAAGTCTCTCTTTTCCTATGAAGAATGCACAATTTTACACCTCTTGATCCATGGGGCAATCATTGAATATTTTAGGCCAATAATAACCAGCCTTCATGATTTTTAGAGTTCATGATCAATCCAACGGTGTCAGCGGGGCTTAGCCCCTTTTGAGACAATGAGCAAAGCGAAACCGTTTATTGCTATTTCTACTAGCGAGGAACCTATGCAAGTCTCACAGATTCTGCCTTCGGGGTTGGGATCTCATCCCGGTAGAGTGTTCAGTGCTGCGAAAAGAAAGGAATGAAAGAGAGAGAAGAGAAAAGAACAGATCCGAAGGAAGAAAAGAAATGAATTCCAAAGCGAGAAGGGTCGAAGATCTATGCTTTTAGTTTGGTAGTAAACGAGCCAAACCTACTTGCATAAATAAACAAAGCAATCTTGATAAACAAATGACGGAAAAGTAGATATGAATCTAACGAGATTAAACACATACGAGATCTAACGTAAGAAAGATCTAATGTATAACACACTATTGAGCACAAAGTCTGAATAATTGTATTCTTGTTTTCTTTTACATTCTGAAAAAGCTCAAAGTCTTTCTCTCCTCACTTCTATTTCTATCTAAAAAATGTTCACCTTTTTGAATACAACAAGTATTCTTGTATTTATAGAAGATGAGAGAGAGAGAAGGCAAAAAGGAGCCAACCACTTATTTACAAGATATTTACAAAATATCCAAAAGTCATGTTGACTTTGACACTTGGATGGATGACATCATCCCATGATGCAACATGGATGATGTCATCATTTGTGCCCGACTTACTTGAATATTACGAAAAGAAAGTCGGAGAATAGAGAGGAGAAGAAGAAGAAGAAGAAGAAGAAGCTATTCATCATCATCATCCTGGCCTAAAAGGGAGTCGCTTTGTTTTGATCTTGATCAGGAGATGAGATGTGGAACTGAGCGCGGTATTCCAAGAACTTGCTGATCATCGGCCCAAATTGATCCTGTGATGGATCCTTGTGCCGTTCACTGATTGCTTCGCAAGTCTCCCGCTCATCTATGAGCTTTTATGGGATCTTGGAATAGTCTTTACCCGCCTCGATTAGGGACCCGATGAAGTCTCTACGAGGCGGTGGTTGTTGATGGATTCGATGTCGAGCGTGACTTATTTGTCCCTTGAGAAGCTACCTCCTTGAAAATCCGGATAGTGTCATCAGCTGATCTCAAGGTAAGGGAAGGAGTGAGCAACCCTGGAGTCATAGATAAAACAATTTTCTCCATTTGATGCATCGCATCCAGGGCCTCTTCCTTTACCTTGTCTATCTTTTCCAGAACAAATTCTAGCTGATCTATCCGATAGTCCAGAGTGGACATAGTTTTGTTGAGGGCCCTTGGATGGCCGAAGACTCCGAACTTAACCAGATCTTCGACTGAACAGTCGAACATTTGTTGGAAGGCTTCGTGCTGGAGTCTAGCATGCTCTAATTCTTCTGATACTGGACTTGCTAATGCTTGGAGTTCCTTATTCACCTTCTCGATGTTCAGGTATAAACTGATATACTCGGCGATTACTCTTTCACTATCTTTGAGGATCGGCTCCTCAGCGAAAAGCAGACCATACCTTGCTCGCCGATCTTTGAATATTCATTGATCTTCTCTGGTGAGAGAGCTCGGGAGTCTCGGCGCGATTGTGGGAGGTGCACTTCCCATCTTACGTAAGGCTTGAAGCGGTATTTATTACTGCTCCTTCAGTAGCCTCTTTTCTTCCTTTGTTTCTTGAAGCTTTTCGCAGAGTGCATCAACTGCGGAAAGAGCTTCCCCTGGAGACTTTCTGAGGATGTCCCCATTGTGACTTGGGTCACTGTGAAATCTGCCGGAGACAGATCTTCTTTCTCTTTGGTGGGATCGGGGTAGGCTATTTCCATAACCCTCTCACCTGCAGCGCTCTTGGAGAAGCGTGTAACCGGCTTGTGCTTCTTTGCTCCTTTAGCCGGAATGGCTGAAAAGTCCATCGGAGCGATGGGGACTTTCCTCTTTTGTTGGCTTAGCTCTTTGAGAGATCAGCTGGTCCTATAGAAGAAGGACCGAGAGGCAGAGGGGAGCGCACGCGGTAGAAGAGGGGAAAAACGTGGAGACACGCGGCGGCGGCATCGAAAGAATAGCCGAGGAAGTGCCCACGGGAGAAAGGGAAACCGAACCGCGAGAAGATATAGGAAGGGAAGGGAGCTCGGAGATGAGGAAGAAATGGAAGAAGACAAATCAGCGAGGAGGAGAAGATAGATGAAGAGGCGGGGAAAGAGTAGAAGAAGGGGCGAGAGGACACAACCAAAGGAGTGGTTGCTTGAGTCACTCGAGGAGGAAGGAAGAGAAGAAGAAGGGATAGAAGGGACCTCGAAGTTGTAGCGACCCGACATCACAGGTGGATGGGCGTATAGGACTATCCTCTGTCAATTCTTTCTCTGGCGAATCCCGAGTTATTACTTGTTCGAGCTCGAAGGAAGAGGACTTTCGGGGGCTTCCTCTGAATGGTGCTAGGTTCACCTTCGGCACCTTTGCCTTTCAGTGACTTCTTTGTCCTTGGAGGTGCGTTGCCCAAAGGGAAGTCGTGAAATCTACCCAGAGGTAGATTAGTCCGTTCATGCGGCACCAATGCTCCGTTCTCCGCATAGTTTCTTTTACCCTCTCCTCGAATTGTTTGAGGAGCCTTGCTCTGTCAATGTCAGGGAAGGGCCAATCATCCCCTTACGTGTCATTATACACTTTGTCTACTTCGTCTTAGTGGTTTGGAAGCCTTTTGGGACAATGGCCACTCCGTATTGGATGATTTCCGTTAATGCCAAGCGAGTGATCCTTTCTTCGAGTTCTACCTCATGGAGAACGTCGATGTAGATATCCTCAATCGAGGGACATGAATTGGATCAAGCTTAGCCCTTGGTAGACGGCCCCTAGGGTCGAATGTAGGCCTTCTTTGGGAAATCATGCTTTAGGTTGAGCAATTCTAGCTCAATGAAACATCTCCTTCGCCTTGTGATAGGCTGGAGCATGTGTAACGGCCTCTTGTGGGGGAAAGGAGTTCCGCCCTTCTTTCTCTTGAGGCACTTTTCATGGTATGTGACAGTGTCTTGGCATTCCAATAAAATCAGCTTTGGTCCAGCATACCTTGGTAGCACAGGTTGGCTCTCCCAAAAAGTTGGCAGCCCTTAGATAGGTGAACGTGGGAAATTGGGTGAAAAGGCTCCCCATTTCTCTGTGTTGCCCACTATGTTCTTTGTCGTCCATTTATGAGTCAAATTTGGCATGACATGCACATGATGTGATAGAAGAAAACATCATTGATTTTAGCAAATTGAAGAGGATACTATTCTCTAGTCCTTAGCTCTGGATAGTAATCAAATATCTTGGCACGAGGCCATACTCCACTCGGTTGAGCCACAGGTAATCCCTTGCCGATCTTTGCGGCGTAGACTACATAGGAGTTCATATGAAATACTCCGGTTGTGGCAAGCTTTTGTTGTATTTTGCTCGAGAGATGGTCTTCTTGATTATTTCACCCAATAGCGGCGATCGGGCAAATTCTTATTCATTGTTTCTAGGTACCGCATGCATCCACTTATGGAAATAGTGGGCATCGAAAGCCGAAGACTCTGCTCGAAGGTGATAGAATCACTTTGAGTTCCTCGAGAAATCACTTCGGTGGATAGTCGAGGCCACCGGGTCACTACCTTCTTATTCTTTAGGTAGACCTCATTCATTAGCTGCATGCATTGCCTTCGTTGTCTTCCCGGCCTTGATGCATTCTGTTGGCTAACAGACCACGTAGTTCGGTGGTGAGGATGCCAAGCATCGACTCAAAATGGCGGGCGGTGAGGTTTATGACTACCTCGCCCTTGCTTTATTCTCGACACATCTCGTGTCTTTGTTGAAGGATTGTGCAACAACCATCATAAACTCGTTATTCACAGCGGCGGCCAGATAGGGGATTCCTCGGCAAAGTGCGAGGCCTTTGCTATTAGTTTGTCCATCCATGGACTTCTTGTAACCTTTTGAGTTCTAAGCGAGAACTCATCCATGTCAATGTGACCCATTGAGTCCCGGACATCCATCTTTCGGCTGTGATTCGGGCATCGACCTCGATATTTGTATTTCATTTCTTCTTACATTAGCTTTGCCTTTCCTCTTGGTTTGGTGGGCTTCTTGCTTGCGTAGACATGTGTTCTTTCGAACTCAGTGTGATCTGCACGAAGAAGAAGAGAGACCCAATCAAAAAGGTTGAATTAGTCATTTGATCTTCCATTGGAAAGCTTAGCGGGAGGAGTTAGAGATTTAAAGGCTCGGGCGCGGGGAAAAATACAATTGGCGAGCCAAATAGATAAGGCGCGCGAAAAGGAATGTTGCGAGAGGTTATATTGGCGCCCAGCGCATGGCGCATGGATGAAGCGAGGTTGCATTTATAACGGGCGCACGAAATCGTGTTACATTGGGGTTCGATGTGCGCCCTTTGGCGCATGGAAAAGATTGTGTAACATGGACAAATGATGCGCGAAAGGAATATAGCGCGCGCATGGAAGGTTTACACAACATCATGTTCTTTGCATGGAGGATGCGCCGCGCCTTATGTAATCTTTATACTTGCGCGAAAAAGGCTTTTGTTGCATCAAGCTGGTGCGCTCTTTGGCGCATGGAAACATTATGCAGCGTGGACAAAGGGTGCGCCGAAGGCTTTTTAAGGAGGCGCGGGTTTTACACTTGGAGCATGCAACAAGGGTGCGCTTATGGGCGCATGAATTTCATCTGTAGCAGGATGGCAGGGTGCGCCATGGCGCGGATCTTGAAATGTTGCAAGTCGGATAGGTGCGCCGGGCGCGGCTGTCCTTTATTCAAAGGCGCGCCGGTGCGCCTTGTGAAATAAGCTCTCAAACCTCTTTCTTTCTTTCTCTTCCACTTCAAAAATTGCTTGGACAAGTAAGGTTTTTCAAAAATCTTGTAAACAGACCAAGCTAGCTACAAAACGACCCCTTTTCCAGCAGATCCGGAAAGAGGGAGGGAGAGGAAGAGCAACAGAAGAAAATGAAACGGGGGCGGGGGAAAGGCTCAAACACATTCAAACTTTGATGAAAACCGGCCAGCAAGTTGGCACACACACCAAAACCGGACAAAAAACAAGCCCAAAGAACAGAAAACATAAAACAGGGAAGGGGAAGAACCTCTTACCTTAAAATATAGCGAAAATTCCTTGAGCGGGTCCACTGACACGATGAAAGTGACAGCGAGCGAGGGTGACAAATCGGAAAAATCACGTGCTGACAAAAGAATGAAAATGACATTGGGCGCGCACGGATATTTATAGAAAAACCTGTCATTAATGCGCCACCAACCTTTTGAAATGGCGCATGGAAATGCTTGCTGTCGACAAGGTAAAGCGTCGCCCTTTGGCGCATGGAAGAAATGGCAGCGAAGAATGAAAGCGCGCCTTTGGCGCACCAAATCGTTATCGACATGAAGTTATGTGCGCCCTTTGGCGCACAAAAACTTGGTGTAACATGTATATTATGTGCGCCCTTGGCGCACAAAAACTTACTCATCCTTTGGCGCACCGAAAGGAGTGACTAACATGGAAAACCATGCGCGAAAGGCTTTTAAGGGCGCATCAAAAGCGATGTTTACTGAAAGCAAAACCATGCGCCTAGCCAAAAAGGCTCAAAAAGACTAAGTTCAAAAACTAGATTTCCCGGGAGGGATTTTACGACGTTTGAGCGAAGGATCCCTAACGAGGATCGAAACAAAATTTTCGGTATGGTTATCGGTAAAATTGCCCTTGTCGATTTTACGGGATAACAATGTTGGCTCTTCTGGGGACTATCTCTGAGCAAATTCGGGGTAGAGAATCCCGGATCACATGTGCCTATCCATTGGGTGCGGAGTCAAAAACAAGGGGGACCGGAGGAGAACAAAGAAACACACAACAAGCGAAAGCAAACACACGAACACACAAAAAAGCAAACACACGAAAAGAAAATAAAGCATGCAAAGAAGAGAGCAAGCTCTACTTCACGAAGATCTTGAGATGTTGCCCGCTATAGGGAAGCGGGAGTTCAGCTCCATCCAGATATGAGAGATAGAAACTATTCTCTCCATTGAGTTGCTTGATTTTGAAGGGCCCTCTCCATAGGGAATCAAATTTTCCGTGCATACCCTTTGGCTCTCTTCGCTTGTCCCCCCCGAAGAAAGGGCGAGATCTCCCACTAGAAAATCTCTCTGCTTGGCCTTCTTGTCAAAAAGCCTCTTCACTTGATTACGATGTTCGGTGATCACATCGACCACCTTTACTCTCTTTTCTTCAAGTTACGCCAAATACATGATTCTCTTTTCTAGAGAACTCAAAAGTTTCATCTTCGATTGCTCGTGCCAGCGTAGAGCGGGAAGTTCCTTGAGAAATGGGAAGTTCGGCATCGATGCCATATAACACTTGAAAAGGTGACATGCCGAGAGATCTCTTAGGAGTAATGCGGTCCGCCCACAAAGCATCGTCTGAAGACTTGTGCCACATCCGCTGATTTTCATCTACTAATTTCCGTATGATGGTCACCAAGTTCTTATTCTTTGGATTCCACTTTGACCATTTCCACGAGGGTAATAATCCGAGGCATGTGCTAAAGTTATTCCATATTCATAGCAAAAACTAATAACTTCCCGAAGAGAAGTTAGAAGCGTTATCGGCAACGATTTTATGCGGAACACCGAACTGTGATGATATTTTCTTTGATAAAACTGCAAACTACCTCAGAAGTGGCGTGCTTGACAGGTATGGCTTCCACCCATTTAGTGAAGTAATCCGTTGCTGTGAGGACATAGCTATGTCCAGCACTCGATTGAGGATTGAGTGCACCAATAAAATCAATTCCCCATTGCCTAAATGGTTCATTGATAATGACCGGCCTAAGGGGAAGGGCAGCCAACTTGGGCTTGCCGACGAATTGTTGACAGGGTTCACACTTTGCCACCCAGGTAGCCGCATCTTGAAAGAGCGTCGGCCAGTAGTACCTGGCTCGAATGATCTTGTGTGCTGTCACGGAAGAAGAAAAATGGCCTCCACAGGCTGAATTGTGAAAACTTTCCAGCAGTTTTACTTGCTGGGGCTTGTCAACACATCGCAGGAAGACACCGTCTATCCGCGCTTATATAAACCGTCATCCCGAGATGACATACTTAGCTGCTACCCAGCTTTATAGCACGCTTCTCCTTTGCGATTAGGTGCATCGGGCATTCGCCGTAGGTAAGGAAGAAAGCAATGTCGGAGTACCACTCATCACTTGTCATGATAAATAGAACCGGAGAGCGAGAGAATCGAGCTCCTCTAGAGGGCTTTGCTCTTTGTCGGTATAATTCTCTCTTTCATCGAGGATTTTACGAACCCCTGTTCTCGGCCATTAGGCGACCACACAGGCCTTTACCCCTTACCGGCTTGGTGGGTTTAATATCCAGTCATATTCACGGACTTTTGCGATCGATTCCCTCTCAAACTTCCTAACTCTGCTGAGTTAGAATTGATTTCACCGCGGTGTCGGGAACCCGACACCACCGTATGCGAGTTCGAGAATGTAATACCTGAAATTCTTCACCGCTTTGACAACGGCAAGGCGTGTTTTCAGTGAGTCATTTTCATTTCGTGAGGCTTGAGAGGAGAACTCATGAATGCGATTGGAGATTGATATCCTCAGTTCTTTTGCATTAGGATTGCGAGACACGGTATGTTCGGAGCGTAACTATACATAATGAAGTTCTTGGAGAAATCCGGACATACGGGACCGGTGCATGAGCAACGAAGTTTTATCTCTTGAAACGCGACCTTTTCCCCTCTTCACTCCATCTGAAAGTGGGTGACCCTTTCATCATGTTTAGTATGTGGCGGGTCTTCTCAGCAAAATCAGGGACAAAACGCCTAAGAAAGTTCACCTTTCCGAAGAAAGAATGAACACCATTCTTGCTTGTAGGCAGAGTAAGGCTTTGGATAGCCTTAACTCTTTCGGCATCAATCTTCGTTCCTTCTTTGCTAACCACATGGCCTAGCAATTTCCCTTCCGTAACCCCAAAAACAGACTTTTTGGGATTTAGGGAAATTCCATGTTCTCGGCACCTGGCCAATACTTGCTCCAAGTGATCATAATGATCACTTCGTAGTTTAGAGAACACGGTTAAGTCATCTAGATAAACTACGATGACTTTTCCCATCATGCCTTTAAATGCGAAATCCATGGCCCGCTGAAAAGTGGCACCAGCGTTAGTTAGGCCGAAAGGCATCCTGCTATAGGCAAATGTACCCCATGGAGTAGTGAATCTTTGTTTTGAATTGATCTTGAGGCGAGACTTCAATCGATTATAGCTTTGAAAAACCATCAAGCATAGACGGCATTTCCGATCCGATCCTTTGCTTGCGAGAACTTGATCCATTATGGGAAGAGGGTAGTTGTCTTTCGTGAAGCTTGATTCAAGTTTGAAAGTCTACGCAGATCGTATTTCACCGTTTTCTTGCGTCTTCAAGGCACAATGTTCGCCACCCAAGTGCTGTGATGGATAGGGAAGATGATTCTTGCGTCCAGCATCTTCTGAATTTCGGCTTGAATGGTGCCCGAAATCTTGGGATTATAATGCCTTTGCTTCTGACGGAAGGCTTTGGCATCTTCTTTCAGCGGTATATCATGCTGAACGTCCTTTGGCTTGAAGGACTTTAAATCGCATAGGACCATGCCAATACATCCATATATCTTTTCAGCAACTTGACAAATTTCCGCTTTTCTTCTGGCGTGCAACATTTCCCGATGTTCACGAATTGCGGGTGTGCCTCAGAACCTATATTGACTGGTTCTGTCTCTGGAGATGAGTCAGGATCATCTCGCCTCTTCTTTTTCACAAAACGATCATGTCTGTCAAACAGGCGCTCCAGAGAAACCAGGCCCTTTGGGATTTTATTTCCTTTAAGCTGACAAATGCCATCGTTCTCCTTTGTTTCGTGGTTTTGACCGTTGATTGATTCACGGCATGTAGAGGTGGATCCTTGAAATCTGACTCATCAAAATTTTCTGATTTTTCGAAAGGCAATGAGGTGATTATCATCGTTGAATACGCCAATCTTGAGAGTTATGCAGCACGCTTGGCGGAAAACCACTTCAATGGTGTATTTGCTCGTTTTCAAACCCGGGTGCGGGAGCATGAGAGATGCTGAAACGGCCAATGAATCGGCCATATCATTTTGAGCTCTTGGAATTGCCTCTATTGAAAAAGCGTCAAATTCTTCAATGCTGTCCCATACTGCATTACGGTAGTGCTGAGCCTTTCATTTTTCACTTGGTAAATCCTTTTGACCTGATTTACAACTAGCTCGGCATCACCTTGTGCCTTTAGATTTTTTATCCCTTTTTCTTTTGCGGCTTGCATACCGAGTAAGAGAGACTCATACTCAGCAGTATTGTTAGTATTGAAAAACTGCAACTTGAAAGAAAGAGGAATTACCTCCTCCTCAGGAGATATTAGCACGGCTCCGGCGCCACATCCACTAGTTGCACAGCTGCCATCAAATTGCAAGGTCCAGACCTTATTAAGGTCCTTTTCTTGAACGAAAACATCCTTTGTATCCGCCTCGGTAGATAAGAAGTAGTTTCCCATCCCTGATGATTCAAAAAGGATTTGGGCTTTGGGGTCTTCAGAGCTAGTGACCAAGTATTTCTTTTGGGATTCCGGCTCCAAAGTTTGCATTACGCCTTTGACTGGAATTCTAGCTTTGGACCAGTCCATGTGAATTTCTCCACCAACTTCGCTGCAAAAGCTCCTTCCCAGCAGAATTCCATAGGCTGCCGGAATGTCAGCGACAAGGACGGTCATTTTTACTCTTTTATCCGGGAAGGCCGCAAACGCAAATTGTGCGTCTTTGATTTGACCAATCAATGGCACTTGCTTGGTCTCTAATGAGTAACACCTGCCGAAAGGCTTGGTAAGAGTAAGGCCTAAAGCATGGGCGACTTTCGCGGCATGGCGTTGTCGGAAGCTCGGAATCAATTATCGATTACTCGAACTTATGGCCATTGATTAGGAGGAGAGATAGAAAGGTTCTATCTTGCACGATGCGATGTTGAAGCAACATTTATATGGGATTCGGGGGAGTGGAAAGGATTCCTTTAGGGGAAGCCTGATTAGATATAACAGCTTGGCCTTGGATATACTTAGTCAATCTTACAAGCTGTTCGGGGTTTGGCTGAAGATACTCAGCTTGAGACATTTGAATCTTGGTCTTTTTTGCATGATCTATTATATCGAATGCGGCGAAGGGTTGCGTTGGTGAGGAATGAGTCCTTCACTTCGCGATGATGGAATAGGGTTACTGATCTTGATAGGAATATGAGGGGGCTGATTCGGAGGAGAGATGGGCGGAAAAGACTTCTTTGCAAAAGACTTAACAGGGAATTGAGTAGGAAGAGGATTACCTCTCTTAACAATGGTTGGAGGCACGTTTGACACGACCTTCTCCTTCTGCACATGGGCAGCAACTTCCGCTTCTTTTCCTTGCGAGCGGGTAAAAACAGCATATGATTGTCCGCTTGCATAGCCACAGTACTCTCTTCTTCATCAGATTCATCCTCATCAAATTCCATGTATCCAATAGTGGAGTCGCCAGTCGGCTCACCGACATCTTGATCATCTTCGTCTTGAGGCGAAGGTTCTTCATAGTACTGCTCTTCTTCTTCAATTTCGGCCAAAAGCATTGGCCGGAGGAGCTCAGCGCCAACCGTGGAGCGGTTGCGAGTAGCGCGGCCTTTGTGAAGCATTGTTAGGAACAAAATTCCTCATGGGATATCCGATACGAGGAGGCTAGGAGAGGCTTGGGCAGTTTGCTTTTTTAGTGCAAGTAGATCATTCGCCATCTTTTGGAATGCTTTGGATCGGATGAAGTGGTAGGCGAGGATCCGAAGATTTAGGCTTTGGATGATTCCTTTTTCAACTCGCGAGATATTATCAAATTGTCTTCTATCCGGATGGCGGCGGCTGAGCGAGAGGTAGAGTAGCTACTCGCTCTTGAAGGAGCAAAAGCGACTTTTGAGCTCATGGCGTTCACGAAGAAACACTTGATTCTCGGTGTTGGAAGCATGGCGGTAGGGACACGGTTGATTAGTGCATTGAAGCGGGTGACAAAATCGCGCATGGTCTCATTGCTTCCTTCTTGGGTGGTGATTCGTGATAACAAAGTAAATGCATCCTCACGAAGGCTTATATCTGTCTTAAAAGCTTCCATGAGTTGCCCAGGTGATAGATCCGGTGGCAAATGCTGAAACCATTCAGTGCGGGCCCTTGTAGGTTTCGAGAAAAGGCGAACCGACACATCTTCATGAGTCACGTCCAAAATCTTGCATGACATAATGAAAGCGAGATATGTGGGAATCCGTGCTTTGATTTCCGCTCCGTCAATTTAGGAAAATTCTTTCGATTTCCGTGAGGAGCGCGTGAAGCTGGATGTGGCGGTGCGAGAGGACCCATAGCATTTCCCCATGAAATCTTGCCATTTGAAAGGCTGGAAAAAGCACACGAGCCCAGGAGGGTGGTTCCAGCGGCGTGAGCAAAGCACTACTGAAAGGGATGTAGATGCTCTTGTAAAAGACTTTTTCTTCGTGGAGGTGAGACACTCCTGGATGACCACCTAGTCGAGCTTAACGCTGAAAAACGTGCCGGTGTTACGCTGAAATTGTGCCTTTGAAGCAGATCGAAAGTAGGATCAACTTCTCCACGGGCTCTCCTGCTGCGCGTAAAAGGTTCACTTGCCGGTGTACCTTCGGATCTGCGATATTAAGCGCGAGATTTAAACTTTGTTTTTGGGTGTACTTGCTGATTTTCTGGTTTTTCTGTCAAAAACCAGCAGCATGCACTTTTCTGAATATTTAAAAACTATCCTCTTCGAAAAACCGATTGCGGTTAATGACAAATAATAACGAGGATAAGATGGCAGGGAAGATAGTAAGCTGATTTTCAGATCTGATCTTTACTTTTGAAAGGGTTTTAAACTTTTTGAAAATAGTCAAAAATCGAGATCTACGGAAAAATAATGATTTTGATAAAAACTCAGCGAACTAAAGATCTGTAACTAGGCCCGATCTATGACTCTCGGAAGAAATTTTTTCGATTTGAGCACTTTTGCAAATTTTTCGGATTTTTATATCTTTTTATATTATACCACCACATAGATCAACTTTCCGTTCCCAATGTTGTGTTGCAGCCCCTCTTTGAGGCAATGGCGGCCTGGTTTATTGCTTTTATTTCTACTAGCGAGGAACCTATGCAAGTCTCACAGATTCCGCCTTCGGGGGTTGGGATCTCATCCCGGTAGAGTGTTTCAGGCTGCGAAAAGAAAGGAATGAAAGAAGGAAAAGAGAAAGAACAGATCCGAAGGAAGAAAAGAAATGAATTCCAAAGCAGAAAGGTCAGAAGATTTATGTTTTTAGTTTGGTAGTAAACAGAGCCAAACCTACTTGCATAAATAAACAAAGCAATCTTGATAAACAAATGACGGAAAAGTAGATATGAATCCAGCAGATTAAACACATACGAGATCTAACGTAAGAAAGATCTAATGTATAACACGACTATTGAGCACAAAGTCGAATAATTGTATTCTTGTTCTTTTACATTCTGAAAGCTCAAAGTCTTTCTCTCCTCACTTCTATTTCTATCTAAAAATGTTCACCTCCTTGAATACAACAAGTATTCTTGTATTTATAGAAGATGAGGAGAGAGAGAGGCAAAATGGAGCCAACCACTTATTTACAAGATATTTACAAAATATCCAAAAGTCATGTTGACTTTGACAACTTGGATGGATGACATCATCCCATGATGCAACATGGATGATGTCATCATTTGTGCCACTTACTTGAGATATTACGAAAAGAAAGTCGGAGAATAGAGAGGAGAAGAAGAAGAAGAAGAAGAAGAAGAAGAAGCTATTCATCATCATCATCCTGTGGCCTAAAAGGGTTGCTTTGTTTTACGATCTTTGATCGGGAGATGAGATGTGGAAGCGGCGCGGTATTCCAGAACTTGCTGATCATCGGCCCAAATTGATCTGTGATGGATCCTTGTGCCGTTCAGCGATTGCTTCGCAAGTTTCCTCGTCATATGAGCTTTTAGGATCTTGGAATAGTCTTTACCCGCCTCGATTAGGGACCCGATGAAGTCTCTACGAGGCGATGGGTTGTTGATGGATTCGATGTCGAGCGTGACTTGGCCTGTCCCTTGAGAAGCTATCTCCTTGAAAATCCGGATAGTATCATCGGTGATCTCAAGGTGAGGGAAGGAGTGAGCAACCACAGAGTCATAGATAAAACAATTTTCTCCATTTGATGCATCGCATCCGGGGCCTCTTCCTTTACCTTGTCTATCTTTTCCAAAACAAATTCTAGCTGATCTATCCGAGTAGTCCAGTGGACATAGTTTTGTTGAGGGCCCTTGGATGGCGAAGACTCGAACTTGACCGGATCTTGGTGAGCAGTCGAACATTTGTTGGAAGGCTCTCGTCTTTGAGTCTAGCATGCTCTAATTCTTCGATATCGGACTGCTTAATGCTTGGAGTTCCTTATTCGCCTTCTCGATGTTCGGTATAAAGCGATATATTCGCGATTACTTTTTCACTATCTTTGAGGATCGGCTCCTCAGCGAGAAAGCTTGACCATACCTTGCTCGCCGATTTTGAATACTCATTAATCTTCTCTGGAGCAGCTCGGGAGTCTCGGCGCGATTGTGGGAGGTGCACTTCCCATCTTACGTAAGGCTTGAAGCGGTATTTATTACTGCTCCTTGATAGCCTCTTTTCTTCCTTTGTTTCTTGAAGCTTTTCGCGAGTGCATCAAGCTGCGGAAAGAGCTTCCCCACAGGAGACTTTACGAGGATGTCCCCATTGTGACTTGGGTCACGGTGAAATCTGCTTGAGACGAGATCTTCTTTCTCTTTGGTGGGATCGGGGTAGGCTATTTCCATAACCCTCTCACTGCGGCGCTCTTGGAGAAGCGTGTAACCGGCTTGTGCTTCTTTGCTCCTTTAGCGGAATGGCCCAGAAAAGTCCATCGGAGCGATGGGGACTTTCCTCTTTTGTTGGCTTAGGCTGCTTTGAGAGATCAGCTGGTCCTATAGAAGAAGGACCGAGAGACGAGAGGAGGAGGCAACGGTAGAAGAGGGGAAAAAATTGGAGACACGCGGCGGCGGCATCGAAAGAATAGCCGAGGAAGTGCCCACGGGAGAAAGGAAACATGCACCGCGAGAAGATATAGGAAGGGAAGGGAGCTCGGAGATGAGGAAGAAATGGAAGAAGACAAATCAGCGAGGAGGAGAAGATAGATGAAGAGGCGGGGAAAGAGTAGAAGAAGGGGGAGGAGGACACACAACCACGAAGGAGTGGTTGCTTGAGTCACTCGAGGAGGAAGGAAGAGAAGAAGAAGGGATAGAAGGGACCTCTGAAGTTGTAGCGATGCCGACATCACAGGTGGATGGGCGTATAGGACTATCCTCTGTCAATTCTTTCTCTGGCGAATCCGAGTTATTACTTGTTCGGGCTCACGAAGGAAGAGGACTTTCGGGGGCTTCCTCACGAATGGTGCTAGGTTCACCTTGGCACCTTTGCCTTTCAGTGACTTCTTTGTCCTTGGAGGTGCGTTGCCCAAAGGGAAGTCGTGAAATCTACCCGAGGTAGATTAGTCCGTTCATGCGGCACCGATGCTCCGTTCTCCGCATAGTTTCTTTTACCCTCTCCTCGATTGTTTGAGGAGCCTTGCTCTGTCGATGTCAGGGAAGGGCCAATCATCCCCTTACGTGTCATTATACACTTTGTCTACTTCGTCTTAGTGGTTTGGAAGCCTTTTGGGACAATGGCCACTCCGTATTGGATGATTTCCGTTAATGCCAAGCGAGTGATCCTTTCTTGAGTTCTACCTCATGGAGAACGTCGATGTAGATATCCTCAATCGAGGGACATGAATTGGATCAAGCTTAGCCCTTGGTAGACAGCCCCTAGGGTCGAATGTAGGCCTTGCTGGGAAATCATGCTTTAGGTTGAGCAATTCTAGCTCGTGAACATCTCCTTCGCCTTGTGATAGGCTGGAGCATGTGTAACGGCCTCTTGAGGGGAAAGGAGTTCCGCCCTTCTTTCTCTTGAGGCACTTTTCATGGTATGTGACGAGCTGTCTTGACAGTTCCAATAAAATCAGCTTTGGTCCAGCATACCTTGGTAGCCTGGTTGGCTCTCCCAAAAAGTTGGCAGCCCTTAGATAGGTGAACGTGGGAAATTGGGTGAACAAGGCTCCCCATTTCTCTGTGACTGCCACTATGTTTTTGTTGTCCATTTATGAGTCAAATTTGGCCGCAACATGCACATGATGTGATAGAAGAAAACATCATTGATTTTAGCAAATTGAGGGATACTATTCTCTAGTCTCAGCTCTGGATAGTAATCAAATATCTTGGCCTGAGGCCATACTCCACTTCGGTTGAGCCCTGGGTAATCCCTTGCCGATCTTTGCGGCGTAGACTACATAGGAGTTCATATGAAATACTCCGATTGTGGCAAGTTTTGTAGGCTTTTCTCGAGAGATGGTCTTCTTATTATTTCACCCAGTAAAAGCGGCGATCGGGCAAATTCTTATTCATTGTTTCTAGGTACATGGCATCCACTTATGGAAATAGTGGGCATCGAAAGCCGAAGACTCTGCTTCGAAGGTGATAGAATCAGAGTTCCTCGAGAAATCACTTCGGTGGATAGTCACGAGGCCACCGGTCACTACCTTCTTATTCTTTAGGTAGACCTCATTCATTAGCTGCATGCCTTGGCCTTCGTTGTCTTCCCGGGCCTTGATGCATTCTGTTGGCTAACTGACCACGTAGTTCGGTGGTGAGGATGCAAGCATCGAACTCAAAATGGCGGGCGGTGAGGTTTATGACTACCTCGCCCTTCTTTTATTCTCGACACATCTTGTGTCTTTGTTGAAGGATTGTGCAACAACCATCATAAACTCGTTATTCACGGCGCGCGAGGGATTCCTCCGGCAAAGTGCGGGGCCTTTGCCTATTAGTTTGTCCATCCATGGACTTCTTGTAACCTTTTGAGTTCTAAGCGAACTCATCCATGTCAATGTGACCCAATTGAGTCCGGACATCCATCTGCACTTTCGGCTGTGATTCGGGCATCGACCTTCGATATTTGTATTTCATTTCTTCTTACATTAGCTTTGCCTTTCCTCTTGGTTTGGTGGGCTTCTTGCTTGCGTAGACATGTGTTCTTTCGAACTCAGTTTCTGATCTGCACGAAGAAGAAGAGACCCAATCAAAAAGGTTGAATTAGTCATTTGATCTTCCATTGGAAAGCTTAGCGGGAGGAGTTAGAGATTTAAAGGCTCGGGCGCGGGAAAAATACAATTGGCGAGGCCAAATAGATAAGGCGCGCAAAAAGGAATGTTGCGAGAGGTTATATTGGCGCCCAGCGCATGGCGCATGGATGAAGCGAGTTGCATTTTATAACGGGCGCACGGGAAATCGTGTTACATTGGGGTTCGATCGCCCTTTGGCGCATGGAAAGATTGTGTAACATGGACGAATGATGCGCGAAAGGAATATAGCGCGGCGCATGGAGGTTTACACAACATCATGTTCTTGCATGGAGGAGTGCGCCCGCCTTTATGTAATCTTTATACTTGCGCGAAAAAGGCTTTTGTTCATCATCGAAAGCTGGTGCGCTCTTTGGCGCATGGAAACATTATGCGGCATGGACAAAGGATGCGCGAAGGCTTTTAGGAGGCGCGGGTTTTACACTTGGAGCATGCAAAAGGGTGCGCTTATGGGCGCATGAATTTCAAGCTGCGGCGAGGATGGAAAGGGCGCCATTGGCGCGGATTTGAGTATGTTGCAAGTCGGATAGGTGCGCCGAGGGCGCAGCTGTCTTTTATTCTGAGGCGCGCCGGTGCGCCTTGTGAAATAACTCTCAAACCTCTTTCTTTCTTTCTCTTCCACTTCAAAAATTGCTTGGACAAGTAAGGTTTTCAAAAATCTTGTAAACGAGATCCTTAGACCAAGCCATTTTAAAAACGACCCCTTTTCCAGCGAGATCCGGAAAGAGGGAGGGAGGGAAAGAAAGAAAGAAAATGAAGGCAGGGACGGCACAGGGGAAAGGCTCAAACACATTTCAAACTTTGATGAAAACCGGCCAGCAAAGTTGGCACACACACCAAAGGACAAACAAAAAATAAGCCCCAAGAACACGAGCGAAAACATAAAGCAGGGGAAAAGGGAGAGAACCTCTTACCTTAAAATATAGCGAAAATTCCTTGAAGCGGGTCCACAACACGATGAGCGGCGACGAGGCGGTGACAAAAAATCGAGAAATCACGTGCTTGACAAAAGAATGAAAATGACATTGGGCGCGCACGGATATTTATAGAAAAACTTGTCATTAATCGCCACCAACCTTTTGAAATGGCGCATGGAAAGCTTGAATTGTCGACAAGGTAAAGCGTCGCCCTTTGGCGCATGGAAGAAATAACAGCGAGAAGAATGAGCGCGCCTTTGGCGCACCAAATCGTTATCGACATGAAGTTATGTGCGCCCTTTGGCGCACAAAACTTGGTGTAACATGTATTATGTGCGCCCTTTGGCGCACAAAAACTTACTCAACATCCTTTGGCGCAGTGCTAACATGGAAAACCATGCGCGAAAGGCTTTTAAGGGCGCATCAAAATTATGTTGCATTCTGAGGAAAATTCCATGCGCCCGGCCAAAAAAAAAGGCTCAAAAAGACTAAGTTCGAAAACTAGATTTCCCGGGAAGGGATTTTACGATATTTGAGCGAAGGGATCCTAACGAGGGATCGAAACAAAATTTTCGGTATGGTTATCGGTAAAATTGCCCTTGTCGATTTTACGGGATAACAGTGGCTCTTCTGGGGACTATCTCTTGAGCAAACTCGGGGTAGAGAATCCCCGATCACATGTGCCTATCCATTGGGTGCGGAGTCAAAAACAAGGGGGACGGAGGAGAGAACAAAGAAACACACAAAAGCAAAAGCAAACACACACAAAAAGCAAACACACAACTAAAAGCAAAGCATACAAAAGAAGAGAGCAAGCTCTACTTCACGAAGATCTTGAGATGTTGCCGCTATAGGGAAGCGGGAGTTCGGCTCCATCCGGATATGAGAGATAGAAACTATTCTCTCCATTGAGTTGCTTGATTTTGAAGGGCCCTCTCCATAGGGAATCAAATTTTCCGTGCATGCCCTTTGGTTCTCTTCGCTTGTCCCCGAAGAAGGGCGAGATCTCCCACTTGAAAATCTCTCTGCTTGGCCTTCTTGTCAAAAGCCTCTTCACTTGATTACGATGTTCGGTGATCACATGTCGACCACCTTTACTCTCTTTTCTTCAAGTTACGCCAAATACATGATTCTCTTTTCTAGAGAACTCTGAAAAGTTTCATCTTCGATTGCTCGTGCCAGCGTAGAGCGGGGAAGTTCCGAGAAATGGGAAGTTCGGCATCGAGTGCCATATAACACTTGAAAAGGTGACATGCGAGAGATCTCTTAGGAGTAATGCGGTCCGCCCACAAAGCATCGTCTGAAGACTTGTGCCACATCCGCTGATTTTCATCTACTAATTTCCGTATGATGGTCACCAAGTTCTTATTCTTGGATTCACTTTGACCATTTCCACGAGGGTAATAATCCGAGGCATGTGCTAAAGTTATTCCATATTCATAGCAAAAACTAATAACTTCCCGAAGAGAAGTTAGAAGCGTTATCGGCATGCGATTTTATGCGGAACACCGAACTGCGATGATATTTTCTTTGATAAAGCTGCAAAACTACCTCGAAGTGGCGTGCTTGTGGTATGGCTTCCACCCATTTAGTGAAGTAATCCGTTCTTTGTGAGGACATAGCTATGTCCAGGCCTCGATTGAGGATTGAGTGCACCAATAAAATCAATTCCCCATTGCACTGAATGGTTCATTGATAATGACCGGCCTAAGGGAGGGCAGCCAACTTGGGCTTGCCGACGAATTGTTGTGAGGTTCACACTTTGCCACCCAGTAGCCGCATCTTGAAAGAGCGTCGGCGGTAGTACACAGCTCGAATGATCTTGTGTCTTTGTCACGGAAGAAGAAAAATGGCCTCCACAGGGCTGAATTGTGAAAACTTTCCAGCGGTTTTACTTGCTTTGGGCTTGTCAACACATCATCGCGGGAAGACACCGTCTATCCGCGCTTATATAAACCGTCATCCCGGATGACATACTTAGCTGCCACTGAGCTTTATAGCACGCTTCTCCTTTGCGATTAGGTGCATCGGGCATTCGCCGTAGGTAAGGAAGAAAGCAATGTCGGAGTACCACTCATCACTTGTCATGATAAATAGAACCGGAGGCGAGAGAATCGGGCTCCTCTAGAGGGCTTTGCTCTTTGTCGGTATAATTCTCTCTTTCATCTTTAGGGATTTTACGAACCCTGTTCTCGGCCATTAGGCGACACGAGGCCTTTACCCCTTACCGGCTTGGTGGGTTTAATATCCAGTCATATTCACGGACTTTTGCGATCAATTCCCTCTCAAACTTCCTAACTCTGCTGAGTTAGAATTGATTTCACCGCGGTGTCGGGAACCCGGCACCACCGTATGCGAGTTCGAGAATGTAATACCTGAAATTCTTCACCGCTTTGACAACGGCAAAGGCGTGTTTTCAGTGAGTCATTTTCATTCGTGAGGCTTGAGAGGAGAACTCATGAATGCGATTGGAGATTGATATCCTCAGAGTTCTTTTGCATTAGGATTGCGAGACACGGTATGTTCGGAGCGTAACTATACATAATGAAGTTCTTGGAGAAATCCGGACATACGGGACCGGTGCATGAGCAACGAAGTTTTATCTCTTGAAGCGACCTTTTCCCCTCTTCACTCCATCGAAAGTGGGTGACCCTTTCATCATGTTTAGTATGTGGCGGGTCTTCTCGGCAAAATCGGGGACAAAACGCTAAGAAAGTTCACCTTTCCGAAGAAAGAATGAACACCATTCTTGCTTGTAGGCGAGTAAGGCTTTGGATAGCCTTAACTCTTTCGGCATCAATCTTCGTTCCTTCTTTGCTAACCACATGGCCTAGCAATTTCCCTTGTAACCCCAAAAGCAGACTTTTTGGGATTTAGGGAAATTCCATGTTCTCGGCTTTGGCCAATACTTCTCCAGTGATCATAATGATCACTTCGTAGTTTAGAGAACACGGTTAAGTCATCTAGATAAACTACGATGACTTTTCCCATCATGCCTTTGAATGCAAAGTCCATGGCCCATTGAAAAGTGGCACCGGCGTTAGTTAGGCGAAAGGCATCTGCTATAGGCAAATGTACCCCATGGAGTAGTGAATGCTTTGTTTTGAATTGATCTTGAGAGAGACTTCAATCGATTATAGCACGAAAAACCATCAAGCATAGAAAGGCATTTCGATCCGATCCTTTGCTTGCGAGAACTTGATCCATTATGGGAAGAGGGTAGTTGTCTTTCAGTGAAGCTTGATTCAAGTTTGAAAGTCTCACGCAGATCGTATTTCACGTTTTCTTGCGTCTTGGCACAATGTTCGCCACCCAAGTCTTTGTGATGGATAGGGAAGATGATTCTTGCGTCCGGCATCTTACGAATTTCGGCTTTGAATGGTGCCGAAATCTTGGGATTATAATGCCTTTGCTTGACGGAAGGCTTTGGCATCTTCTTTCGGTGGTATATCATCTTTGAGCGTCCTTTGGCTTGAAGGACTTTAAATCGCATAGGACCATGCCAATACATCCATATATCTTTTAATGAACTTGACAAATTTCCGCTTTTCTTACGGCGTGCAACATTTCCCGATGTTCACGTGCGGGTGTGCCTCGAACCTATATTGGTAGTTACATCTGCGGAGATGAGTCGGGATCATCTCGCCTCTTCTTTTTCAAAAGCGATCATGTACATCAAAACAGGCGCTCCGGAGAAACCGAGGCCCTTTGGGATTTTATTTCCTTTAAGGTGACATATGCCATCGTTCTCCTTTGTTTCGTGGTTTTGGCCGTTGATTGATTCACGGCATGTAGAGGTGGATCCTTGAAAATCTGACTCATCAAAATTTTCTGATTTTTCTAGAAAGGCAATGAGGTGATTATCATCGTTGAATACACGCCAATCTTGAGAGTTATGCAGCACGCTTGGGCGGAAAACCACTTGATATGGTGTATTTGCTCGTTTTGAAACCGGGTGCGGGAGCATGAGAGATCTTTGAAACGACCAATGAATCGGCCATGTCGTTTTGAGCTCTTGGAATTGCCTCTATTGAAAAAGCGTCAAATTCCTCAATGCTTTGTCCCATCTTGCATTACGGTAGTGCTGAGCCTTTCATTTTTACTTGGTAAATCCTTTTGACCTGATTCTGACTAGCTCGGCATCACCTTGTGCCTTTAGATTTTTATCCCTTTTTCTTTTGCGGCTTGCATACTGAGTAAGAGAGACTCATACTCGGCGGTATTGTTAGTATTGAAAAACTGCAACTTGAAAGAAAGAGGAATTACCTCCTCCTCGGGAGATATTAGCACGGCTCGGCGCCACATCCACTAGTTGCGCTGTGCCATCAAATTGCAAGGTCAGGACCTTATTAAGGTCCTTTTCTTGAACAAAAACATCCTTTGTATCCGCCTCGGTAGATAAAAGTAGTTTCCCATCACGATGATTCAAAAAGGATTTGGGCTTTGGGGTCTTGAGCTAGTGACCAAGTATTTCTTTTGGGATTACGGCTCCAAAGTTTGCATTACGCCTTTGGTGGAATTCTAGCTTTGGACCAGATCCATGTGAATTTCTCCACCAACTTATTGCAAAAAAGCTCCTTCCCAGCGAAAATTCCATAGGCTGCTTTGGAATGTCGTCGGCAACAAGAGGGCGGTCATTTTACTCTTTTATCCGGGAAGGCATGCAAACGCAAATTGTGCGTCTTTGATTTGGCCAATCAATGGCACTTGCTTGGTTTCGATGAGTAGCATCTGCCGAAAGGTTTGGTAAGAGTGAGGCCCAAAGCATGGCGACTTTCGCCGGCATGGCGTTATCGGAAGCTCGGAATCAATTATCGATTGCTCGAACTTATGGCCATTGATTAGGAGGAGAGATAGAAAGGTTCTATCTTGCACGATGCGGATGTTGAAGCAACATTTATATGGGATTCGGGGGGTGGAAAGGATTCCTTTAGGGGAAGCTTTGATTAGATATAACTTGACTTGACTTTGGATATACTTAGTCAATCTTACAAGGCTGTTCGGGGTTTGGTGAAGATACTCGGCTTGGACATTTGGATCTTGGTCTTTTTGCATGATCTATTATATCGAATGCGGCCAAGGGTTGCGTTGGTGAAAGAATGAGTCCTTCACTTGCGATGATGGAATAGGGTTCTTGATCTTGATAGGAATATGAGGGGGTGATTCGGAGGAGAGATGGGCGGAAAAGACTTCTTTGCAAAAGACTTAACGAGGGAATTGAGTAGGAAGAGGATTACCTCTTAACAATAGTTGGAGGCGCGTTTGACACGACCTTCTCATACGCACATGGGCAGACTTCCTTCTTTTCCTTGCGGCGGGTAAAAACAGCACATATGATTGTCAAACTTGCATAGCCACACAGTACTCTCTTCTTCATCAGATTCATCCTCATCAAATTCCATGTATCCATAGTGGAGTCGCGGTCGGCTCACCGACATCTTGATCATCTTCGTCTTGAGGCGAAGGTTCTTCATAGTACTGCTCTTCCTCTTCTATTTCGGCCAAAGCATTGACCGGAGGAGCTTCAAGCGCCAACCGTGGAGCGGTTGCAGGTAAGCGCGGCCTTTGTGAAGCATTGTTAGGAACAAAATTCCTCCGCGGGGCATCCCGGTACGAGGAACTAGGAGAGGCCTGGGCCAGCTGCTTCTTTAATGCGAGCAGATCATTCGCCATCTTTTGGAATGCTGGATCAGATGAAGTAGTAGGCGAGGGATCTGAAGATTTGGACTTGGAAGATTCCTTTTTTAACTCGCCAGATATTATCAAATTGTCTTCTATCCGGATGGCAGCAGCCTGAGCGAGAGGTAGAGTAGCTACTCGCTCTTGAAGGAGCAAGAAGCTGACTTTTGAGCTCATGGCGTTCACGAAGAAACACTTCTGATTCTCCGGTGTTGGAAGCATGGCAGTGGGGACACGGTTGATTAATGCATTGAACCGGGCGACAAAATCGCGCATGGTCTCATTGACTTCCTTCTTGGTGGTGATTCGTGATAGCAATGCAAATGCATCCTCACGAAGGCTTATATCTGTCTTAAAAGCTTCCCATGAGGTTGCCCAAGCGGTGATAGATCCGGCGGCAAATCTTGAAACCATTCAGTGCGGGCCCTTGTAGAGTTTCGAGAAAAGGCGAACCGACACACATCTTCGTGAGTCACGTCCAAAATCTTGCATGACATAATGAAAGCGAGATATGTGGGAATCCGTGCTTTGATTTCCGCTCCCAAGTCAAATTTAGGAAAATTCTTTCGGTTCCCAGGGAGCGCGTGAAGCTGGATGTGGCGGTGCGAGAGGACCCATAGCATTTCCCCATGGTACTTGCCATTTGAAAGGCTGGAAAAAGCACACGAGCTGGGAGGGTGGTTCCAGCTGACGCGTGAGCACTCTGAAAGGGATGTAGATGCTCCTTGTAAAGACTTTTTCTTCGTGGAGGTGAGACACTCTGGATGACCACCTAGCCAGAGGCTTAACGCTGAAAAAAACGTGCGGTGTTACGCTGAAATTGTGCCTTTGAAGCAGATCGAAAGTAGGATCAACTTCTCCACGGGCTCTCCTGCTGCGCGTAAAAGGTTCACTCGCCAGTGTACCTTCGAGATCTGCGATATTACGGCGCAGATTTAAACTTTATTTTTGGGTGTACTTGCTGATTTTACTGGTTTTACGCCAAAAACCAGCGGCATACTGCCCTTCGAATATTTAAAAAAAAAAACTATCCTCTTCGAAAAACCGATTGCGGTTAATGACAAATAATAACGAGGATAAGATGGCAGGGAAGATAGTAAGCTGATTTTCAGATCTGATCTTTACTTTTTCAAAGGGTTTTAAACTTTTTGAAAATAGTCAAAAATCGGATCTACGGAAAAATAATGATTTTGATAAAAACTTCGTGAACTAAAGATGATCTATGACTCTCGGAAGAAAATTTTTCGATTTGAGCACTTTTGCAAATTTTTGGATTTTTGCGATTTGCAAATGAGCAGCAATTTTTCTTATATTTTCGATTTTATATTATACCACCACCATAGATCGTGAGATCTATCCGTTCCCAGTCCCAATGAGTCGCCAAAAACTGTTGGTCGAAAATGCATCGCGTGGGCGGATCTATGGATAGGCAGCCAACAGTGTTGCGGGCTTAGCCCCTCTTTGAGGCAATGGCGAAACTGGCCCGGTTTATTGCTATTTCTACTAGCGGGGAACCTATGCAAGTCTCACAGTTACGCCTTCGGGGTTGGGATCTCATCCCGGTAGAGTGTTCAGGGCTGCGAAAAGAAAGGAATGAAAGAGAAAAAAGAAAGAACAGATCCGAAGGAAGAAAAGAAATGAATTCCAAAGCGAAAGGTCGAGAAGATTTATGTTTTTAGTTTGGTAGTAAACAGAGAGCCAAACCTACTTGCATAAATAAACAAAGCAATCTTGATAAACAAATGACGGAAAAGTAGATATGAATCCAGCAGATTAAACACATACGAGATCTAACGTAAGAAAGATCTAATGTATAACACAGACTATTGAGCACAAAGTCTGAATAATTGTATTCTTGTTCTTTTACATTCTGAAAAGCTCAAAGTCTTTCTCTCCTCACTTCTATTTCTATCTAAAAAATGTTCACCTTGAATACAACAAGTATTCTTGTATTTATAGAAGATGAGGGAGAGAGAAGGCAAAAATGGAGCCAACCACTTATTTACAAGATATTTACAAAATATCCAAAAGTCATGTTGACTTTGACAACTTGGATGGATGACATCATCCCATGATGCAACATGGATGATGTCATCATTTGTGCCAACTTACTTCAGATATTACGGAAAGAAAGTCGGAGAATAGAGAGGAGAAGAAGAAGAAGAAGAAGAAGCTATTCATCATCATCATCATCCTGCGGCCCTAAAAGGGGTTGCTGTTTGATCTTGATCGGGAGATGAGATGTGGGCGAGCGCGCGTATTCCAAGAACTTGCTGATCATCGGCCCAAATTGATCTGTGATGGATCCTTGTGCCGTTCAGCGATTGCTTATGCAAGTTTCCCGCTCATCTATGAGCTTTTAAGGATCTTGGAATAGTCTTTACCCGCCTCGATTAGGGACCCGATGAAGTCTCTACGAGCCGATGGTTGTTGATGGATTCGATGTCGAGCGTGACTTGACTTGGCCTGTCCCTTGAGAAGCTATCTCCTTGAAAATCCGGATAGTATCATCGGTGATCTCAAGGTGAGGGAAGGAGTGAGCAACCACAGAGTCATAGATAGAACAATTTTCTCCATTTGATGCATTGCATCCAGGGGCCTCTTCCTTTACCTTGTCTATCTTTTCCAAACAAATTCTAGCTGATCTATCAGATAGTCCAAGTGGACATAGTTTTGTTGAGGGCCCTTGGATGGCCGAAGACTCGAACTTGACCGGATCTTGGTGAGCAGTCGAACATTTGTTGGAAGGCTCTCGTCTTTGGAGTCTAGCATGCTCTAACTCTTACGATATCGGACTGCTAATGCTTGGAGTTCCTTATTCGCCTTCTCGATGTTCGGTATAAGCGATATATTCGGCGATTACTTTTCACTATCTTTGAGGATCGGCTCCTCAGCGAAAAGCAGACCATACCTTGCTCGCCGATTTTGAATACTCATTAATCTTCTCTGGTTGAGCGCTCGGGAGTCTCGGCGGCGATTGTGGGAGGTGCACTTCCCATCTTACGTAAGGCTTGAGGCGGTATTTATTACTGCTCCTTTAGTAGCCTCTTTTCTTCCTTTGTTTCTTGAAGCTTTTCGCGAGTGCATCAAGCTGCGGAAAGAGCTTCCCCACACAGGAGACTTTACGAGGATGTCCCCATTGTGACTTGGGTCACGGTGTGAAATCTGCCGAGACAGATCTTCTTTCTCTTTGGTGGGATCGGGGTAGGCTATTTCCATAACCCTCTCACTGCGGCGCTCTTGGAGAAGCGTGTAACCGGCTTGTGCTTCTTTGCTCCTTTAGCGGAATGGTGAAAAGTCCATCGGAGCGATGGGGACTTTCCTCTTTTGTTGGCTTAGGCTTTCTTTGAGAGATCAGCTGGTCCTATAGAAGAAGGACCGAGAGACGAGGGGGCGGCAACGGTAGAAGAGGGGAAAAACGTGGAGACACGCGGCGGCGGCATCGAAAGAATAGCCGAGGAAGTGCCCACGGGAGAAAGGAAACCGCAACCGCGAGAGAAGATATAGGAAGGGAAGGGAGCTCGGAGATGAGGAAGAAATGGAAGAAGACAAATCAGCGAGGAGGAGAAGATAGATGAAGAGGCGGGGAAAGAGTAGAAGAAGGGGCGGAGGACACAACCAAAGGAGTGGTTGCTTGAGTCACTCGAGGAGGAAGGAAGAGAAGAAGAAGGGATAGAAGGGACCTCGAAGTTGTAGCGATGCCCGACATCACAGGTGGATGGGCGTATAGGACTATCCTCTGTCAATTCTTTCTCTGGCGAATCCGAGTTATTACTTGTTCGGGCTCAAGAAGGAAGAGGACTTTCGGGGGCTTCCTCTGAATGGTGCTAGGTTCACCTTGGCACCTTTGCCTTTCAGTGACTTCTTTGTCCTTGGAGTGCGTTGCCCAAAGGGGAAGTCGTGAAATCTACCCAGAGGTAGATTAGTCCGTTCATGCGGCACCAATGCTCCGTTCTCCGCATAGTTTCTTTTACCCTCTCCTCGATTGTCTGAGGAGCCTTGCTTCTGTCAATGTCCGGGAAGGGCCAATCATCCCCTTCTGTGTCATTATACACTTTGTCTACTTCGTCTTCCGTGGTTTGGAAGCCTTTTGGGACAATGGCCACTCCGTATTGGATGATTTCCGTTAATGCCAAGCGAGAGTGATCCTTTCTTCTGAGTTCTACCTCATGGAGAACGTCAATGTAGATATCCTCAATCTGAGGGACATGAATCGGATCAAGCTTAGCCCTTGGTAGACAGCCCCTAGGGTCGAATGTAGGCCTTGCTGGGAAATCATGCTTTAGGTTGAGCAATTCTAGCTCAGCAAACATCTCCTTCGCCTTGTGATAGCTGGAGCATGTGTAACGGCCTACTGTGAGGGGGAAAGGAGTTCCGCCCTTCTTTCTCTTGAGGCACTTTTCATGGTATGTGACGAGCTGTCTTGACAGTTCCAATAAAATCAGCTTTGGTCCAGCATACCTTGGTAGCCTGGTTGGCTCTCCCAAAAAGTTGGCAGCCCTTAGATAGGTGAACGTGGGAAATTGGGTGAACAAGGCTCCCCATTTCTCTGTTGCCCACTATGTTTTTGTTGTCCATTATGAGTCAAATTTGGCCGCAACATGCACATGATGTGATAGAAGAAAACATCATTGATTTTAGCAAATTGAGGGATACTATTCTCTAGTCTCAGCTCTGGATAGTAATCAAATATCTTGGCCTGAGGCCATACTCCACTTCGGTTGAGCCCTGGGTAATCCCTTGCCGATGCTGCAGCGTAGACTACATAGGAGTTCATATGAAATACTCCAGTTGTGGCAAGCTGTTGTAGCTGCTCAGAGATGGTGTTGCTGATTATTTCACCCCAGCAAAAGCGCTGATCGGGCAAATTCTTATTCATTGTTTCTAGGTACCGCAGCATCCACTTATGGAAATAGTGGGCATCTGAAAGCCCGAAGACTACTGCTCGAAAAGTGATAGAATCAGAGTTCCTCTGACGAAATCACTTCGGTGGATAGTCGAGGCCACTTAGGTCACTACCTTCTTATTCTTTAGGTAGACCTCATTCATTAGCTGCATGCACTTTGGCCTTCGTTGTCTTCCCGGGCCTTGATGCATTCTGTTGTGGCTAACAGACCACGTAGTTCGGTGGTGAGGATGCAAGCATCAACTCAAAATGACGGGCGGTGAGGTTTATGACTACCTCGCCCTTGCTTTTTCTCGACACATCTTGTGTCCTTGTTGAAGGATTGTGCAGCAACCACCATCATGAATTCGTTATTCCACGGCGCGAGGGGATTCCTCCGGAAAGTGCGAGGCCTTTGCCTATTAGTTTGTCCATCCATGGACTTCTTGTAACCTTTTGAGTTCTAAGCGAACTCATCCATGTCAATGTGACCCAATTGAGTCCGGACATCCATCTTTTCGGCTGTGATTGGGCATCGACCCTCGATATTTGTATTTCATTTCTTCTTACGTAGCTTTGCCTTTCCTCTTGGTTTGGTGGGCTTCTTGCTTGCGTAGACATGTGTTCTTTCGAACTCAATTCTTGATCTGCACGAAGAAGAAGAGACCCAATCAAAAAGGTTGAATTAGTCATTTGATCTTCCATTGGAAAGCTTAGCGGGAGGAGTTAGAGATTTAAAGGCTCGGGCGCGGGAAAAAATACAATTGGCGAGCCAAATAGATAAGGCGCGCAAGAAAGGAATGTTGCGAGAGGTTATATTGGCGCCCAGCGCATGGCGCATGGATGAAGCGAGTTGCATTTTATAGCGGGGCGCACGAAATCGTGTTACATTGGGGTTCGATCGCCCTATGGCGCATGGAAAGATTGTGTAACATGGACGAAATGATGCGCGAAAAGGAATATAGCGCGCGCATGGGAGGTTTACACAACATCATGTTTCTTGCATGGAGGATGCGCCGCGCGCTTTATGTAATCTTTATACTTGCGCGAAAAAGGCTTTTGTTGCATCAAGCCCAGGTGCGCTCTTTGGCGCATGGAAACATTATGCGGCATGGACAAAGGGTGCGCGAAGGCTTTTTAGGAGGAGCGCGGGTTTTACACTTGGAGCATGCAAAAGGGGAGTGCGCTTATGGGCGCGTGATTTCAAGCTGCGAGGATGGATGGAAAGGCGCCATTAGGCGCGGATTTGAAAGTGTTGCAAGTGGATGTGGTGCGCAGAGGCGCAGCGCGCTGTCTTTTTGTTCAAGGCGCGCCGGTGCGCCTTGTGAAACACTCTCAAACCTCTTTCTTTCTTTTCTTCCATTTCAAAAATTGCTTGGACAAGTAAGGTTTTATCAAAAATCTTGTAGACCAAGCCAAGCTAAAAAAACGACCCCCTTTTCCGGCGAGATCAGGAAAGAGGGGGAGGAGGAAAAGAAAAGAAAAAAAAAAGCGAGGGGCAAACAAGGAAAGGCTCAAAAATTTCAAATTCTCGACAAACCTCGAAAAAACCGGCCAGCAAGTTGGCACACACACAAAAAGGACCGGACAAAAAATAAGCCCAGAAAGAACAGAACGAGAAAAAACATAAAAGCGAGGAAAAGGGAAGAACCTCTTACCTTAAATATAAAAAATTCCTTGGCGGGTCCACGACACGATGAAAGCGACAGCGGGGGCGACAAAAATCGGAAAAATCACGTGCTTGACAAAAGAATGAAAATGACATTGGCGCGCACGGATATTTATAGAAAAACTTGTCATTAATGTCCGCCACCAACCTTTTGAAATGGCGCATGGAAACAGTATTGTCGACAAGGAAAGCGTCGCCCTTTGGCGCATGGAAGAAATGGCAGCGAGAAGAATGAGCGCGCCTTTGGCGCACAAATCGTTATCGACATGAAGTTATGTGCGCCCTTTGGCGCACCAAAACTTGGTGTAACATGATATTATATGCGCCCTTTGGCGCCAAAACTTTCAACATCCTTTGGCGCAAAAGGAGTGCTAACACATGGAAAACCATGCGCGAAAGGCTTTTAAGGGCGCATCAAAATTATGTTTCTGAGAAAAAACCATGCGCCCGCCAAAAAAGGCTCAAAAAGACTAAGTTCGAAAACTAGATTTCCCGGGGAGGGATTTTACAATGATTTTGAGCGAAGGATCCTAACGAGGGATCGAAACAAAATTTTCGGTATGGTTATCGGTAAAATTGCCCTTGTCAATTTTACGGGATAACAGTTTGGCTCTTTACTGGGGACTATCTTTGAGCAAACTCGGGGTAGAGAATCCCCGAGATCACATGTGCCTATCCATTGGGTACGGAGTCAAAAACAAGGGGGACCGGAGGAGAACAAAGAAACACACAACAAACCAAACACACGAAAGCAAACACACAACAAAAGCAACACACAACTAAAATAAAGCATGCACAAAGAAGAGAGCAAGCTCTACTTCACGAAGATCTTGAGATGTTGCCGCTATAGGGAAGCGGGAGTTCGGCTCCATCCGGATACGAGAGATAGAAACTATTCTCTCCATTGAGTTGCTTGATTTTGAAGGGCCCTCTCCATAGGGAATCAAATTTTCCGTGCATGCCCTTTGGTTCTCTCTTGCTTGTCCCCGAAGAGAAGGGCGAGATCTCCCACTTGAAAATCTCTCTGCTTGGCCTTCTTGTCAAAAGCCTCTTCACTTGATTACGATGTTCGGTGATCACATCGACCACCTTTACTCTCTTTTCTTCAAGTTACGCCAAATACATGATTCTCTTTTCTAGAGAACTCGAAAAGTTTCATCTTCGATTGCTCGTGCCAGCGTAGAGCGGGAAGTTCCGAGAAATGGGAAGTTCGGCATCGAGTGCCATATAACACTTGAAAAGGTGACATGCGAGAGATCTCTTAGGAGTAATGCGGTCCGCCCACAAAGCATCGTCTGAAAGACTTGTGCCACATCCGCTGATTTTCATCTACTAATTTCCGTATGATGGTCACCAAGTTCTTATTCTTTGGATTCCGCTTTGACCATTTCCACGAGGGTAATAATCCGAGGCATGTGCTAAAGTTATTCCATATTCATAGCAAAAACTAATAACTTCCCGAAGAGAAGTTAGAAGCGTTATCGGCAGCGATTTTATGCGGAACACGAACTTTGACGATGATATTTTCTTTGATAAAGCTGCAAACTACCTCGAAGTGGCGTGCTTGTGGTATGGCTTCCACCCATTTAGTGAAGTAATCCGTTCTTTGTGAGGACATAGCTATGTCCGCCTTTCGATTGAGGATTGAGTGCACCAATAAAATCAATTCCCCATTGCACGAATGGTTCATTGATAATGACCGGCCTAAGGGAAGGGCAGCCAACTTGGCTTGCCGGCGAATTGTTGCGGGGTTCACACTTTGCCACCCGGTAGCCGCATCTTGAAAGAGCGTCGGCGGTAGTACACAGCTCGAATGATCTTGTGTCTTTGTCACGGAAGAAGAAAAATGGCCTCCACGAGGCTGAATTGTGAAAACTTTCCAGCGGTTTTACTTGCTTTGGCTTGTCACACATCGCGAGAAGACACCGTCTATCCGCGCTTATATAAACCGTCATCCCGAGATGACATACTTAGCTGCCCCAGCTTTATAGCACGCTTCTCCTTTGCGATTAGGTGCATCGGGCATTCGCCGTAGGTAAGGAAGAAAGCAATGTCGGAGTACCACTCATCACTTTAGTCATGATAAATAGAACCGGAGGCGAGAATCGGGGCTCCTCTAGAGGGCTTTGCTCTTTGTCGGTATAATTCTCTCTTTCATCAGGATTTTCTGAACCCCTGTTCTCAGCCATTAGCTGACACAGGCCTTTACCCCTTACCAGCTTGGTGGGTTTAATATCCAGGTCATATTCCTGGACTTTTGCGATCCAATTCCCTCTCAAACTTCCTAACTCCTGCTGAGTTAGAATTGATTTCACCGCGGTGTCGGGAACCAGCACCACCGTATGCGAGTTCAGAATGTAATACCTGAAATTCTTCACCGCTTTGACAACGGCAAAGGCGTGTTTTTCCAGCTGAGTCATTTTCAACTCGTGAGGCTTGAGAGGAGAACTCATGAATGCGATTGGAGATTGATATCCTCAGTTCTTTTGCATTAGGATTGCGAGACACGGTATGTTCGGAGCGTAACTATACATAATGAAGTTCTTGGAGAAATCCGGACATACGGGACCGGTGCATGAGCAACGAAGTTTTATCTCTTCAAACGACCTTTTCCCCTCTTCACTCCATCTGAAAGTGGGTGACCCTTTCATCATGTTTAGTATGTGGCGGGTCTTCTCAGCAAAATCAGGGACAAAACGCCTAAGAAAGTTCACCTTTCCGAAGAAAGAATGAACACCATTCTTGCTTGTAGGCAGAGTAAGGCTTTGGATAGCCTTAACTCTTTCGGCATCAATCTTCGTTCCTTCTTTGCTAACCACATGGCCTAGCAATTTCCCTTCAGTAACCCCAAAAACAGACTTTTTGGGATTTAGGGAAATTCCATGTTCTCGGCACCTGGCCAATACTTGCTCCAAGTGATCACAATGATCACTTCGTAGTTTAGAGAACACGGTTAAGTCATCTAGATAAACTACGATGACTTTTCCCATCATGCCTTTGAATGCCAAAGTCCATGGCCCGCTGAAAAGTGGCACCAGCGTTAGTTAGGCCGAAAGGCATCTGCTATAGGCAAATGTACCCCATGGAGTAGTGAATCTTTGTTTTGAATTGATCTTGAGGAGAGACTTCAATCGATTATAGCACGAAAAACCATCAAGCATAGACGGCATTTCCGATCCGATCCTTGCTTGCGAGAACTTGATCCATTATGGGAAGAGGGTAGTTGTCTTTCGTGAAGCTTGATTCAAGTTTGAAAGTCTGCAGATCGTATTTCACCGTTTTTCTTGCGTACTGGCACAATGTTCGCCACCCAAGTGCTGTGATGGATAGGGAAGATGATTCTTGCGTCCAGCATCTTCTGAATTTCGGCCTGAATGGTGCCCGAAATCTTGGGATTATAATGTCTTTGCTTCTGACGGAAGGCTTTGGCATCTTCTTTCAGCGGTATATCATCTTTGAGCGTCCTTTGGCTTGAAGGACTTTAAATCGGCATAGGACCATGCCAATACATCCATATATCTTTTCAGCAACTTGACAAATTTCCGCTTTTCTTCTGGCGTGCAACATTTCCCGATGTTCACGAATTGCGGGTGTGCCTCAGAACCTATATTGGTAGTTACGTCTCTGGGAGATGAGTCGGGATCATCTCGCCTCTTCTTTTTCACAAAGCGATCATGTGCACATCAAAGCAGCGCTCCCGAGAGAAACTAGGGCCCTTTGGGATTTTATTTCCTTTGGTGACATATGCCATCGTTCTCCTTTGTTTCATGGTTTTGACCGTTGATTGATTCACGGCATGTAGAGGTGGATCCTTCAAAATACAACTCATCAAAATTTTCTGATTTTTCTAGAAAGGCAATGAGGTGATTATCATCGTTGAATACACGCCAATCTTGAGAGTTATGCAGCACGCGCTCGGGCGAAACCACTTGATGGTGTATTTGCTCGTTTTCAAACCGGGTGCGGGAGCATGAGAGATCTTTGAAACGACCAGCGAATCGGCCATGTCATTTTGAGCTCTTGGAATTGCCTCTATTGAAAAAGCGTCAAATTCCTCAATGCTTTGTCCCATCTTGCATTACGGTAGTGCACAGAGCCTTTCATTTTCACTTGGTAAATCCTTTTGACCTGATTTACAACTAGCTCGGCATCACCTTGTGCCTTTAGATTTTTATCCCTTTTTCTTTTGCGGCTTGCATACCAGAGTAAGAGAGACTCATACTCGCGGTATTGTTAGTATTGAAAAACTGCAACTTGAAAGAAAGAGGAATTACCTCCTCCTCGGGAGATATTAGCACGGCTCGGCGCCACATCCACTAGTTGCCTGACTGCCATCAAATTGCAGGTCAGACCTTATTAAGGTCCTTTTCTTGAACAAAAACATCCTTTGTATCCGCCTCGGTAGATAAGAAGTAGTTTCCCATCACGATGATTCAAAAAGGATTTGGGCTTTGGGGTCTTGAGCTAGTGACCAAGTATTTCTTTTGGGATTACGGCTCCAAAGTTTGCATTACGCCTTTGGTGGAATTCTAGCTTTGGACCGAGTCCATGTGAATTTCTCCACCAACCCATTGATGCAAAAAGCTCCTTCCCAGAGAATTCCATAGGCTGCTTAGGAATGTCGGCAAGCAAGGGCGGTCATTTTACTCTTTTATCCGGGAAGGCCGCATGCGCATGATTGCGCGTCTTTGATTTGGCCAATCAATGGCACTTGCTTGGTTTCATGAGTAGCATCTGCCGAAAGGTTTGGTAAGAGTGAGGCCCAAAGCATGGGCGACTTTCGCCGGCATGGCGTTATCGGAAGCTCGGAATCAATTATCTGATTGCTCAACTTATGGCCATTGATTAGGAGGAGAGAGATAGAAAGGTTCTATCTTGCACGATGCGGATGTTGAAGCAACATTTATATGGGATTCGGGGGGAGTGGAAAGGATTCCTTTAGGGAAGCTTTGATTAGATATAACGACTTGACTTTGGATATACTTAGTCAATCTTACAAGGTGTTCGGGGTTTGGTGAAGATACTCGGCTTGGACATTTGGATCTTGGTCTTTTTGCATGATCTATTATATCGAATGCGGCCAGGGTTGCGTTGGTGAAGGAATGAGTCCTTCACTTGCGATGGTGGAATAGGGTTCTTGATCTTGATAGGAATATGAGGGGGTTGATTCGGAGGAGAGATGGGCGGAAAGACTTCTTTGCAAAAGACTTAACGAGGGAATTGAGTAGGAAGAGGATTACCTCTTCTAGCAATGATAGTTGGAGGCGTTTGACACGACCTTCTCTCTACGCACATGGGCAGCACTTCCTTCCTTTCCTTGCGGCGGGTAAAAACAGCATAGGATTGTCCGCTTGCATAGCCACAGTACTCTCTTCTTCATCGATTCATCCTCATCAAATTCCATGTATCCAATAGTGGAGTCGCGGTCGGTCACGACATCTTGATCATCTTCGTCTTGGGAAGAAGGTTCTTCATAATCTTGCTCTTCCTCTTGATTTCGGCCAAAGCATTGGCCGGAGGAGCTTCAGCGCCAACCGTGGAGCGGTTGCGAGGTAAGCGCGGCCTTTGTGAAGCATTGTTAGGAACAAAATTCCTCCAGCGGGGCATCCGTCGAGGAACTAGGAGAGGCTTGGGCAGTTTGCTTCTTTAATGCGAAGCGAGATCATTCGCCATCTTTTGGAATCTTTGGATCGGATGAAGTAGTAGGCGAGGATCGAAGATTTGGACTTGGAAGATTCCTTTTTTAACTCGCCAGATATTATCAAATTGTCTTCTATCCGGATGGCAGCAGCCTGAGCGAGAGGTAGAGTAGCTACTCGCTCTTGAAGGAGCAAGAAGCTGACTTTTGAGCTCATGGCGTTCACGAAGAAACACTTCTGATTCTCCGGTGTTGGAAGCATGGCAGTAGGGACACGGTTGATTAATGCATTGAACCGGGCGACAAAATCGCGCATGGTCTCATTGCCTTCCTTCTTGGGTGGTGATCGTGATAGCAACGCAAATGCATCCTTACGAAGGCTTATATCTGTCTTGAAAAGCTTCCCATGAGTTGCCCAAGCCCAGTGATAGATCCGGCCGGCAAATCTGAAACCATTCAGTGCGGGCCCTTGTAGAGTTTCGAGAAAAGGCGAACCGACACATCTTCGTGAGTCACGTCCAAAATCTTGCATGACATAATGAAAGCGAGATATGTGGGAATCCGTGCTTTGATTTCCGCTCCGTCAATTTAGGAAAATTCTTTCGGTTCCCATGAGGAGGAGCGCGTGAGCTGGATGTGGCGGTGCGAGAGGACCCATAGCATTTCCCCATGGTAAATGCTTGCCATTTGAAAGGCTGGAAAAAGCACACGAGCCCAGGAGGGTGGTTCCAGCGAGCGTGAGCACTACAAAGGGATGTAGATGCTCCTTGTAAAGACTTTTTCTTCGTGGAGGTGAGACACTCTGGATGACCACCTAGCAGGCTTAACTTATTTGAAAAAAAGTGCGGTGTTACGCTGAAATTGTGCCTTTGAAGCGGTCGAAAGTAGGATCAACTTCTCCACGGGCTCTCTGCTGCGCGTAAAGGTTCACTCGCGGTGTACCTTTCGGATCTGCGATATTACGGCGCGATTTAAACTTTATTTTTAGGTGTACTTGCTGATTTTCTGGTTTTACGTCAAAAAAACCAGCGGCATACACTACGAATATTTAAAAACTATCCTCTTCGAAAAACCGATTGCGGTTAATGACAAATAATAACGAGGATAAGATGGCAGGGAAGATAGTAAGCTGATTTTCAGATCTGATCTTTACTTTTTCAAAGGGTTTTAAACTTTTTGGAAAATAGTCAAAAATCGGATCTACGGAAAAATAATGATTTTGATAAAAACTTCGGCGAACTAAAGATCATGTAACTAGGCCCGATCTATGACTCTCAGAAGAAAATTTTTCGATTTGAGCACTTTTGCAAATTTTTCGGATTTTTATAAAAAAATTGAGTTTTGCAAATGGCGATCTTTTTATTTTTTGATTTTATATTATACCACCACCATAGATCGCCAGATCTGTCCGTTCCCAGTGAGTCGCCAAAAGCTGTTGGTCCGAAAATGCATCGCGTGGACGGATCTATGGATAGGCAGCCAACGCAGTGTTGCGGGGCTTAGCCCCTCTTTGAGGCAATGAAAGCGGCCCGGTTTATTGCTATTTCTACTAGCGAGGAACCTATGCAAGTCTCACAGATTCGCCTTCGGGGTTGGGATCTCATCCCGGTAGAGTGTTCAGGGCTGCGAAAAGAAAGGAATGAAAGAAGGAAAAGAGAAAGAAGCAGATCCGAAGGAAGAAAAGAAATGAATTCCAAAGCGAGAAAGGTCGAAGATTTATGTTTTTAGTTTGGTAGTAAACAGCCAAACCTACTTGCATAAATAAACAAAGCAATCTTGATAAACAAATGACGGAAAAGTAGATATGAATCCAGCAGATTAAACACATACGAGATCTAACGTAAAAAGATCTAATGTATAACACAGCTATTGAGCACAAAGTCGAATAATTGTATTCTTGTTCTTTTACATTCTGAAAGCTCAAAGTCTTTCTCTCCTCACTTCTATTTCTATCTAAAAATGTTCACCTTTTTGAATACAACAAGTATTCTTGTATTTATAGAAGATGAGGAGAGAGAGAGGCAAAAAAATGGAGCCAACCACTTATTTACAAGATATTTACAAAATATCCAAAAGTCATGTTGACTTTGACAACTTGGATGGATGACATCATCCCATGATGCAACATGGATGATGTCATCATTTGTGCTGACTTACTTGAGATATTACGAAAAGAAAGTCGGAGAATAGAGAGGAGAAGAAGAAGAAGAAGAAGAAGAAGAAGCTATTATCATCATCATCATGCTGTGGCCTAAAAGGGTTGCTGTTTTTAGTCTTGATCGGGAGATGAGATGTGGAAGCTGGCGCGGTATTCCAGAACTTGCTGATCATCGGCCCAAATTGATCTGTGATGGATCCTTGTGCCGTTCAGCGATTGCTTATGCAAGTTTCCGCTCATCGTCATGAGCTTTTAAGGATCTTGGAATAGTCTTTACCCGCCTCGATTAGGGACCCGATGAAGTCTCTACGAGGCGATGGGTTGTTGATGGATTCGATGTCGAGCGTGACTTACGGCCTATCCCTTGAGAAGCTATCTCCTTGAAAATCCGGATAGTATCATCGGTGATCTCAAGGTGAGGAAAGGAGTGAGCAACCACAGGAGTCATAGATAGAACAATTTTCTCCATTTGATGCATCGCATCCGGGCCTCTTCCTTTACCTTGTCTATCTTTTCCAAACAAATTCTAGCTGATCTATCCGATAGTCCAGTGGTGGACATAGTTTTGTTGAGGGCCCTTGGATGGCCGAAGACTCGAACTTGACCAAATCTTGGTGAGCAGTCGAACATTTGTTGGAAGGCCTCGTCTTTGAGTCTAGCATGCTCTAATTCTTACGATATCGGACTGCTAATGCTTGGAGTTCCTTATTCGCCTTCTCGATGTTCGGTATAAAGCGATATATTCGGCGATTACTTTTCACTATCTTTGAGGATCGGCTCCTCAGCGAGAAAACTTGACCATACCTTGCTCGCCGATTTTGAATACTCATTAATCTTCTCTGGTGAGCGCTCGGGAGTCTCGGCGGCGATTGTGGGAGGTGCACTTCCCATCTTACGTAAGGCTTGAAGCGGTATTTATTACTGCTCCTTGATAGCCTCTTTTCTTCCTTTGTTTCTTGAAGCTTTTCGCGAGTGCATCAGCTGCGGAAAGAGCTTCCCCACAGGAGACTTTACGAGGATGTCCCCATTGTGACTTGGGTCACTTTGTGAAATCTGCCGGAGACGAGATCTTCTTTCTCTTTGGTGGGATCGGGGTAGGCTATTTCCATAACCCTCTCACTGCGGCGCTCTTGGAGAAGCGTGTAACCGGCTTGTGCTTCTTTGCTCCTTTAGCGGAATGGTGAAAAGTCCATCGGAGCGATGGGGACTTTCCTCTTTTGTTGGCTTAGTTCTTTGAGAGATCAGCTGGTCCTATAGAAGAAGGACCGAGAGACGAGAGGGAGCGGCAACGGTAGAAGAGGGGAAAAACGTGGAGACACGCGGCGGCGGCATCGAAAGAATAGCCGAGGAAGTGCCCACGGGAGAAAGGAAACCGCAACGAGAGAGATATAGGAAGGGAAGGGAGCTCGGAGATGAGGAAGAAATGGAAGAAGACAAATCAGCGAGGAGGAGAAGATAGATGAAGAGGCGGGGAAAGAGTAGAAGAAGGGGGGAGGACACAACCAAAGGAGTGGTTGCTTGAGTCACTCGAGGAGGAAGGAAGAGAAGAAGAAGGGATAGAAGGGACCTCTGAAGTTGTAGCGATGCCGACATCACAGGTGGATGGGCGTATAGGACTATCCTCTGTCAATTCTTTCTCTGGCGAATCCGAGTTATTACTTGTTGAGGCTCACGAAGGAAGAGGACTTTCGGGGCTTCCTCTGAATGGTGCTAGGTTCACCTTGGCACCTTTGCCTTTCAGGCTGACTTCTTTGTCCTTGGAGGTGCGTTGCCCAAAGGGAAGTCGTGAAATCTACCCGAGGTAGATTAGTCCGTTCATGCGGCACCATGCTCCGTTCTCCGCATAGTTTCTTTTACCCTCTCCTCGGTTGTTTGAGGAGCCTTGCTTCTGTCGATGTCAGGAAGGGCCAATCATCCCCTTACGTGTCATTATACACTTTGTCTACTTCGTCTTCCGTGGTTTGGAAGCCTTTTGGGACAATGGCCACTCCGTATTGGATGATTTCCGTTAATGCCAAGCGAGTGATCCTTTCTTGAGTTCTACCTCATGGAGAACGTCGATGTAGATATCCTCAATCGAGGGACATGAATTGGATCAAGCTTAGCCCTTGGTAGACAGCCCCTAGGGTCGAATGTAGGCCTTGCTGGGAAATCATGCTTTAGGTTGAGCAATTCTAGCTCAGCAAACATCTCCTTCGCCTTGTGATAGCTGGAGCATGTGTAACGGCCTACTGTGAGGGGGAAAGGAGTTCCGCCCTTCTTTCTCTTGAGGCACTTTTCATGGTATGTGACGAGTGTCTTGATAGTTCAATAAAATCAGCTTTGGTCCAGCATACCTTGGTAGCCTGGTTGGCTCTCCCAAAAAGTTGGCAGCCCTTAGATAGGTGAACGTGGGAAATTGGGTGAACAAGGCTCCCCATTTCTCTGTGACTGCCACTATGTTCTTTGTTGTCCGGCTATGAGTCAAATTTGGCATAACATGCACATGATGTGATAGAAGAAAACATCATTGATTTTAGCAAATTGAGGGATACTATTCTCTAGTCTCAGCTCTGGATAGTAATCAAATATCTTGGCCTGAGGCCATACTCCACTTCGGTTGAGCCCTAGGTAATCCCTTGCCGATCTTTGCGGCGTAGACTACATAGGAGTTCATATGAAATACTCCGGTTGTGGCAAGTTGTTTGTAGGCTGCTCGAGAGATAGTGTTCTTATTATTTCACCCAGTAAAAGCGGCGATCGGGCAAATTCTTATTCATTGTTTCTAGGTACATGCGCATCCACTTATGGAAATAGTGGGCATCTGAAAGCCGAAGACTCTGCTTCGAGAAGGTGATAGAATCAGAGTTCCTCGAGAAATCACTTCGGTGGATAGTGCGAGGCCACCGGGTCACTACCTTCTTATTCTTTAGGTAGACCTCATTCATTAGCTGCATGCAGCTTTGGCCTTCGTTGTCTTCCCGGGCCTTGATGCATTCTGTTGGCTAACGACCACGTAGTTCGGTGGTGAGGATGCGAAGCATCAACTCAAAATGGCGGGCGGTGAGGTTTATGACTACCTCGCCCTTGCTTTATTCTCGACACATCTTGTGTCTTGTTGAAGGATTGTGCAACAACCATCATGAACTCGTTATTCACGGCGGCGGCGGGGATTCCTCCGGCAAAGTGTGGGGCCTTTGCCTATTAGTTTGTCCATCCATGGACTTCTTGTAACCTTTTGAGTTCTAAGCCAGAACTCATCCATGTCAATGTGACCCAATTCAGAGTCCCGGACATCCATACTGCACTCAGCCTGTGATTCGGGCATCCTGACCTTCTGATATTTGTATTTCATTTCTTCTTACATTAGCTTTGCCTTTCCTCTTGGTTTGGTGGGCTTCTTGCTTGACGTAGACATGTGTTCTTTCGAACTCAGCTGCTGATCTGCACGAAGAAGAAGAGAGACCCAATCCAAAAAGGTTGAATTAGTCATTTGATCTTCCATTGGAAAGCTTAGCAGGAGGAGTTAGAGATTTAAAGGCTCAGGGCGCAGGAAAAATACAATTGGCAGGCCAAATAGATAAGGCGCGCAAGAAAGGAATGTTGCAGAGGTTATATTGGCGCCCAGCGCATGGCGCATGGATGAAGCGAGTTGCATTTTATAACGGGCGCACGAAAATCGTGTTACATTGGGGTTCGATGCGCCCTTGGCGCATGGAAAAGATTGTAAACATGGACAAATGATGCGCGAAAAGGAATATAGCGCGGCGCATGGAGGGTTTACACAACATCATGTTCTTGCATGGAGGATGCGCCGCGCCTATGTAATCTTTATACTTGCGCGAAAAAAGGCTTTTGTTGCATCGAAAGCTGAGTGCGCTCTTTGGCGCATGGAAACATTATGCGGCATGGATGGAAAGGGTGCGCAGAAGGCTTTAAGGAGGCGCGGGTTTTACACTTGGAGCATGCAAAAAGGAGTGCGCTTATGGCGCATGAATTTCAAGCTGCGGCGAGGATGGCGGGGCGCCATTAGGCGCGGATCTTGAGTATGTTGCATGGTCGGATAGGTGCGCCGAGGCGCAGCCCATGTCTTTTCTGAAGGCGCGCCGGTGCGCCTTGTGAAATAAGCTCTCAAACCTCTTTTCTTTCTTTCTCTTCACTTCAAAAATGCTTGGACAAGTAAGGTTTTATATCAAATCTTGTAAGACCAAGCCATTTTAAAAAACGACCCCCCTTTTCCAGCAGATCCGGAAAGAGGGAGGGAGGAGGAAAAAACAAAAAAGAAATGAAGGGGGCCAGCATACAAAAAACCAGCTAAACATTCAAACTTCGATGAAAACCCGGCCAGCAAGTTGGCACACACACACAAAAACGGGACAAAAAACAAGCCCAAAACATGAAAAAAACATAAAAGGAAAAGAAGGAAGAACCTCTTACCTTAAAATATAGCGAAAATTCCTTGGCGGGTCCACACACGATGAAAGCGGCGGCGGGCGGTGACAAATCCGAGAAAAATCACGTGCTTGACAAAAGAATGAAAATGACATTGGCGCGCGCGCGGATATTTATAGAAAAACTTCATCGTGTCGCCACCAACCTTTTGAAATGGCGCATGGAAAGCAGTTGTCGACAAGAGTAAAGCGTCGCCCTTTGGCGCATGGAAGAAATATGCAACGAGAAGAATGAGCGCGCCTTTGGCGCACCAAATTCGTTATCGACATGAAGTTATGTGCGCCCTTTGGCGCACAAAACTTGGTGTAACATGTATATTATGTATGCGCCCTTTGGCGCACCAAAACTTACTCAACCCTTTGGCGCACCGAAAGGTGCTAACATGGAAAACCATGCGCGAAAGGCTTTTAAGGCGCATCAAAATCAAAATTATGTTGCTGAGGAAAATTCGCCTTTAGCCAAAAAAGCTCAAAAAGACTAAGTTCGAAAACTAGATCCCGGGAAGGGATTTTACAATATTTGAGCGAAGGATCCCTAACGAGGGATCGAAACAAATCAAAAAGCCTCTTCACTTGATTCGATGTTCGGTGATCCCAATCGACCACCTTTACTCTCTTTTCTTCAAGTTCTGCCAAATACATGATTCTCTTTTCTAGAGAACTCTGAAAAGTTTCATCTTCGATTGCTCGTGCCAAGCGTAGAGCAGGAAGTTCCGCAGAAATGGGAAGTTCGGCATCAGTGCCATATAACACTTGAAAAGGTGACATGCCGAGAGATCTCTTAGGAGTAATGCGGTCCGCCCACAAAGCATCGTACAAAGACTTGTGCCACATCCGCTGATTTTCATCTACTAATTTCCGTATGATGGTCACCAAGTTCTTATTACTGGATTCCGCCTGACCATTTCCCTGAGGGTAATAATCCGAGGCATGTGCTAAAGTTATTCCATATTCATAGCAAAAACTAATAACTTCCCGCGAAGAGAAGTTAGAAGCGTTATCAGCAACGATTTTGTCTGGAACACCGAACTCGATGATATTTTCTTTGATAAACCGCATAAACTACCTCGAAGTGGCGTGCTTGTGAGTATGGCTTCCACCCATTTAGTGAAGTAATCCGTTCTTTGTGAGGACATAGTTATGATTGGTTATGAGGCTCATTGCATGGGAAACACCAGTCATACTCCTATGAAATGTTGTTTTGTGTTGGCACCAATGCCTTAGAGGCGAGATATGGCATTTGGATTATAGGGCTGAAATGGTCTATTGGCGGGAGGCCTTGTTTGATTCACATTTGCAGCTGGGTTAGGTGGCCTTTGTGGTTGGTATGGCTGCTTATTAGGCTGAGCTTGGGGTTGATAAGAAGGTCTAAAACCTTGGGCTTGTTGCCTCTTGAGAGTAACCAGCTCATTGCCTAGGTTTTGCAATTGCTTCATGACTTCTTGAAGCTCATTTGAGGCACTTGGAGATGAAGTGGAAGCTTCATTTGAACTCTGATTTCTAGGAGTGGGAGAAAGAGCCAAATTAGGTGCTTGATTGGTGTTTGGACTCTCTAAACTTGGAAACAATGGCATGGGAGGTCTAGGGGCAAGTTTTCCAGCTTGGATCAAATAATTTTCAGCCCTAATGGCGATGCTATAAGCCATAGGGATAGTTATGCCTCCCATGGACTGAATTAACATAGAAATATTAGAATTTAAAGCTTTGAGATAGTAGAGAAAAGCACCTTCTGTTGTTGGCCTGACTGCCACTGGAATTCTCTCCCAAGTCTTTTGAAATCTGAAGTTGAAATCGGTCAGCTACTCATTGGGAGCTCTCTTGATGGTTGTCAAGATCTCCAAAAGAGACAAGTTGTCTCCTTTTTCTCCAAATTGCTCATGAAGTGCTATACAGGCTCATTCCAATTTGTGATAGAACCAGCTCCAAGGCTCCTAAACCATTGCAATGCTTTACCCTTGAATGAAGATGCCATGAAATCGACTGACCACTTGCATCTTGTTGATTTCATGAATTGCACAAAGGTTAGCAATATCTTTAACATGATCACACGGTAGTCTGATTTTCTCCAAAGAAGTAGGGAATGTTCTTCAAGTCTGCAATATGAATTGGATGTTGTGCATTGAGGGCAATTGGGCTGCTGCCTGTGAAGTTGACGTAGGGGTTTTTTTGTGCCATTCTAATTGGTCTTAAAGCCCTTGTTGATCAATGAAAGGCCTACCAGTGGAGGAGTTGAGAGATTTCTGTTTGGTGGAGATGGAGACCTTTGAATCCTTCTTCCTCTTTGCCTTCTTCTTGGAGATAATTGCGGGTATTCAAACAAAGACTTCATCTTCTCCAACTCTTGACCTTGTGGTGACTCTTCTCATGAGTTTTCAGGCCTGCACTACTGAAACTAGTTGATTCTTCCCCTTGGAGTCACCATATATGCAAATAATAGCTCTTTTCAAGAAAGAAAATTGCAGCAGATGCACATCAACTTTTCTGCAATAAAAATGAGACCTCTAGTGTCCCACCGGGCGTGCCAAAACTGTTGTTGCAGATCACAGCACCCCTGGACGCACATCAGGCTTCTAGGTTGATGTTTCAGGCATCCAGTGTGATTGCACAACATGGAAACCTCTCTCCAAGTGTGGGACTTGTGAAACTGAGAGAGGAATCTCTAGATTAGAGGTTGGTTCCTCAAACTCCTCTGATTAGATCTAATGCTTGCACAACTACAGAGGTTCAGATCCTAATCCTACTCTAAATTGCAAGGAGACAGGGATAGAAGTGCAAAAATTGAAACTAACTAAAGATGGTGATGCACCAAAAGGAGTGGTGAATATTTTTGTCATGCAAATAGACACAAACCAAAGATTGCAGCATAAAACATACACAGGCTGATAAGATATAATTTAGGATCTGAAATGAAGCAAATAATACAAACAAAGGACTGAAACTCATTCACAAAGCTTGCATTATCATTTCCAATGTCAAAACCATTGCATTACAACCTCAGAGAGGTAAAAACTATTACAATCTTTGAAGAGGTTTGATTCTTGCCAACAATCACTTGTTGGAGGTGAAAGAAGAAGTCTGCTATGCCAAAAAAATGTTCCACCCTTAGAAATGAGCCAAAACTGGCTTTTACATTGCATGGGTCGAGCCCAGGAGAGAGAAAACATACAAAATGTGGGAGCCCATTCCTCATTGATTGCAAATGCATTAAATCAGCATGGAGGACCTTACAAACCCATACCCTACCATTTTTGACCAAATTGGAGGAGAATGCGACCCATTCTATATTAAATTTGGTCGTTGAAATGTCACTTCTGGCCATGAACACGTGTCAGAGCCGTTTCTTAACTTTCTCTCCATCTTGCACCAAAATTTAAGATTGACCCCGGAATCATGTAGAGAATTTCATAAGTTTTCCAATTATATAAAGAACGTGCAAATCTAAGCTCTGGATCGAAAGATATGGCGATCTGAAGATTTAGGGCACAAAACAGGAAAAAACAGATTTTAAAATTTTTTCCGTGCTCTGCCACCTGGATGACACGTGTCAAGCACTGATTGGATGCATAATTCTCTCTCCTCCATCTTTCCACGGGTTCCCTTTGAAAATTTGACGTTTTTAACTCTTTGGAACATTTTCCACTTTTTCCCCGTGTCCCCGCCACTTGGGACACGTGGCATGATCTGATTGGAGGACAGGGGCGCGGGGTCATCCTTTACTTTTTAGTTTTTTTCCAAAACTCTTGCCAAATTCTCTAATTCCTCCCTGAGCTCCGCACTCCCCTACTCCTTAGGACACGTGTCCTCTTTTATTGGCTCATGCCAGCACTTCAAACCTCGCCCTTTGAAATTTTGGACATTCTCCTTGCGACACGTGGCGTTTCTGATTCGGCCCGCGAACTCGCCGGATTTCGCGTCCCTCGCGTCCCTTTGGCCCGGCTGTCCCAATGTTTTCCAGGGACAAAAAATTCGATTCACCCGATTCGGGCTTCCCTATCCCTCTTTCGGTGATGACACGTGGCATGATTCGATTAGCTTTCGGCTCCCTGCTCCCGTCCCATCCGCGTACTTATGTCCCAACTTCCCGGGATATCAGGGGATGATTCTTCCAAATGTGACCCAAAATGGGCTTCCTCATCCCTCTTTATGGCTGCTTCTCCTTTTCACGTCCTTCTCGTCTTTTTGTCCCGAGATGTCCCAACCTTATCTGCACATGTAATCAGCTTAGTCAATTTTCTCACCTTCGGCCCGGCCAGATTTCAAGCGTCCCGCGCATCCCCATGGTCCAACTGTCCCAAGTGCTGCCTGGGTCACCTCGAGGCTTTTAGGCCGGTTCATGCCCCAACATCCCAACTGTCCCAAGGGATGCCTGGACCAGGACTTAGCCAATTTTCATGATTTTTCCTGCCCAAGCTTGTTTTTGCAACTTTTTCACCTTTTCTCAGAACTTGCTCCTTTCTTCTTGGACAGGAGAGATAGAAAAAATCCGAGGGGACCCTAGAAACATGATTTTTCCTTGAATCAATCTATTTACCTGGGACTTGAGTATTCTAATGCATGTTATCAAATTTACCCTAAGGGGTGAATATTGGATAACAAAAGAGCATAAAACAATATTATAGGAAACAAAGAAACCTCTTAACATTAAAAATGAAGGGTCCATAGACATGGGTCTATGATTGATTTTATTCTCTTCCTCCGTAATATTTGGAGGAAATATTGATAGATATGGGGAATTCTTTGGCTAACTTTGTTACTATAGACCATCATACAAAATTGTATAATTATTATATTTTTGTATTATTTAAGGTTAGAATGGATATTGGTAGACCATTGATTGAGTAGCTAGTGCTTCATTGAATAGAACAATGTATGTACACATTGTGTATTATGAAAATTTACAGTGTGGATGGGGAGTGGGTGACTTGGATATAGTTAATGGGGAATAAGCATAATCCTCTTATGAAGGTTCATATGTGGTGAGAAGATAAACTCGGTAAGGTTATCACTAAATAAGGGGTGGGGTTGTGACTTCTCAAAGGGAAGAAATTGGCATTCCAATTAATGAAAATGGGAGGTATGTTGTAGAAGTAATTTATCTCAATCAGGAGTTACAAAATTATGGGCCAAGAAATGAAAGGTTGAGGAAAGGCCATAAGTGGTGGGGGTGGGAGATGCTTAATTTGAGTCGATTCTGAGATCACGTGGCTTGTACACTTGTGCACTTTGAGAAATGAGGTTGTACAAAGGAACATAAATTTTATGAGGATGGTTTGATTTAGGTGAAAATAAATTGGATGTTGGGGTTTCTATATATTTTGTCTTTAAAGAATATAATGGATAGTTTGGGTTAAAGTTTTTGGGAAAGAATCTCTCGTTTACATATGGAAGAGGATGGTTTACAAAATGGTGGAAAGATGGTTCCATTAGAAAATTGTGTTAGGGATGAGATGGATTTGGGTGAAAGTGGGGAGGATTGGACTCTTATGAGGGGTTTTTTTGAGTTGGAGAATTCTAGGGAGTCTGTTATAGAACTGGAAAATATCTATTAAAATTTGAAATACATGTACAAAGGGAAGTGGTGGGGTAGCAAAAATTGAGGTATCACTTGCCTAGGATGCATTGCCTTAGAAAATGATGGTTGGGTGAACAATTTTGGAGAATATTTTGGGACAACAAAAATGATTTGGTCCCTAAAATGCCATGTGGTGGGTATTTTATAGTTAGTAGAATGAGAAGGAATAAGGTTGAGCTACTTATAGGATCTCCATGTAAATTGTTGGTGTCAAATCGTGTACCTTATTCAATATGTAGGAGGATCTCACTCCATGACATAGATGATTTATTTTTCTTGGAATATAAGGGGGTTAATGCCCCTATGGAATGTAACTTGGTGAAGAAATAAATAAAGCTAAAAGGTTGGATATCATATTTATTCAAAATAAAAAATAGATGAAAGATGAGATAGATGGGTTGTTAGAGTTTGAATGGAAAAATATAGAAGCGTGTTATTTGCAATGTAGTGGGGACCTTGGGGTTTTTGGTATTCTTTGGGATATGGAATTGGTTTGTCTCTACTGTTAAGAAAAAGGAAAAATTGGTTGACCTATGATTTTCATTTCTTAAATAAAATATCAGTAGGTTTGGTTATCAATGTTAATAGTCTTAATAATATGTATGTAACAAGAAGCAAACACGAGAGGATTTTTCTTAATTTTTAGGATGTGTGAGAATAAACATGTGTTAATTAGTGGTGATTTTAATGACATATTAGGACCAGGCGATAAGAAAGGAGGTGTCACTCCGCACTCAACGCGAGTTCCAAAATAGTAAAAGGAAACCAAGTATTTTCGATCAAAGATGATAAAATAATAAAGGTAAAAATAATTTTTTTAATTGCTTATGTAGAAATTACGATTACCCAAAAAATGTTAATGTGACTAAGTTGCACATACAAAGGAAGCAACACCAAGCCACAATCGTGAATGATAAGGAGAATTTACATCTCTCCCGCATAGTTATACTTAATTACGATTATTTTTATAAGCGTTGATGATAAATCTATTATGATGGTGGTAAGGTAAAAGTACTCCACTAGCGTTAAACTTATTGCACGACAGAAAATTAATTACGATTTTAAGATCAAATTACTCCAAGGTTAATAATCATTTTGAGAAAGATTAATAATATATATATATATATATATATATATATTTAAAAAGGGTTACAGAAAAAGGAAATATATATAATGGTCATGGGTCCAATTTCATCTCCGAAATGGACCCATCTCTTTAATTTATTCCACAAATAATACTATAAGATTTAATTAAATAATACATCCCGTTATTAAATTTAACCAATTAACCAAGGTCTTTCCCCAAATAAAACATGTAAATAAACCCCATTAAAATTTACACCCAAATAACTTAATTCAATTTAAAATTAAATAAGAGCCCTAGGATTAAATAGATATCCACCATGAGATCATAAACCCTAAAATTTGATAACTTAAGAGGATATAATATCAAACCTAAAATCTTATTATTCATTTTTATTCATCTCCTTCACCCAAATGCCCTAGTTTTTTTTTGTATTTTCTTTTTGTGTGCAAGGAAGGAGAACTCATGGAAAGCTTCAAGGAAGAAGAGATTAAATGGATGAATATCCGCTCCATTGATATTTTCATATGTAACTCTGGTTTGATCAAAGATGATTATTTTACCAAGGTTTCAAATTTATGATTTTCATTCCATATTTTTGGTCTGAACTCAGGGGATCAATAAGTTTATTATTATTTTTATTGTTATTGTTTTTTATGAAGATCCCATAACTATGGTAAGATTAAAAGCTATAATTTTTATTGAAAATGTGTGTGTGTGTGTGTGCGGCGCACGCGTGCGTGTGCGTGTGCATGTACGTGTGCGTGTGTGTGTGCATGTGCGTGTGTGTGTGAGTGTGTGTGTGTGTGTATCTGTATGTATGTATGTATGTATGTATGTATGTATGTATATGTGTGTGTGTATATGTGTGTGTGTTTGTATGTGTATGTGTATGTGTATGTGTATGTGTATGTGTATGTGTATGTGTATGTGTATGTGTATGTGTATGTGTATGTGTATGTGTATGTGTATGTGTATGTGTATATATAGTGATGGACGCATTGATAGAAGGCCCAAAAATGGTGACTACATAAAGTGAATGTCATGTGGCACGATACATTGTGTGGAGGGTAGAGAGTGCCCTATTTGTTTCACATACATACCCAACCACTTCACGGCCATGAAAATTTGATTAAATATATTAAAGTTTCTTTATATTCTTTTATATGACACCTTTATTCTTTTTTAATATATAAAACAAAACAAAAACATCTCTTAGAAAAATACGGCTTACCAAAATCATATCCTACTAAAACAATTTCACTCTTTATATATATATAGTCAAGGTAGAACCAAATTTATAATAAGTTTTCTAGCTTATTTACTAGAAGCTTTTTTTTTAATATATTCTAGTAAACCCGGATTCAAAGACATAAGTTTTCTAATTTTTAGTAGAATGACATTTTTGTAAATCGATATATATACATACACTCTCTCTCTCTCTCTCTCTCTCTCTCTCTCTCTCTCTCTCTCTCTCTCTCTCTCTCTCTCTGTATTATCACCAAAATATAAAGGCAAAAATCAAATAAAAGATATGGTTTTCCTCATTAAGAAAGCTTTATTCACATTTGTTTTAATATGAGATTTTTATGATATTTGACTTAGAAGGAACATTGGGATCCTTCTAAGGAATGGGTCAATTTTCCTTAGAAGGAGCCTACCCATAGGTCATAGGGGCTCTTTCCAAGGAAAATTTAGTCCATAAATTGCCTTATACACCTCCTAAATGTCACATTTTTCCTAAATCTGAGTTTCAGGAAAATAAGGCATTTAGGAGAGGTAGTTAGGATCACCTAATCCATGATTAAGTGTCCCAAATCCTCCATTAGGAAGACTAAAGAAAGACATAACCAAAGGTACATAACTCAAGGGGTTAGATTTAAACTCAAGGCCAAAACTAATAGAAAAGAGGATTAGAATTATTAATAACAATGTCATATTTAGAGGGGTTAACAAAACCAATAACATAATAAGGTAATAATAATACAACATCACAGGGGTGTTTACATAATCCACAACAAGACCAAGGTCAAAAAGGTGACCCATAGAAAAATAAACTAGAAAGGAACTTTGGCCTTTTAGGGCCCATTGTGCTGGTTCGAGACATCCCTTTCCTAAGTCCCACATTTCTCACATGGTGAAATGTGACATTTGCACACTCAAGTTAAACATTATACCTGCCCAATAATAGTTAAAAATATATATAATAATAATTTAAACAATATCTCAATGATAATCTACATATGATCAAGAACTAGCTAGTGAATAATAAAACTATGATCCACCAATAGTGTAATAAGAGGGGAAAATGATAATGCATCTATGACACACACACACACACATACATACCATCCTGCGATATCTCATAATCTATTCATAATCATCACATTGATACCATAAGAAAATCAAGCATATTGGCATCATATGTCATGTACATCCCTGTCATAAAATGAGTTAGCATCCAAAATCGACATATAATTATCCATGTAATGTAACAACATCATCATCAAAATGAAATATATATGATAGTCAATGCCTCAATCAAAATAATATGATGCTATAATGAGTCAACATAGTCCAAAATGGAATCAAAATAGGTGGGCACTACATCCCCCTCCCCTAGAAATAGACTTCCTCCTAGAAGTCACAGGAAGGGGTAAAATGACCTCTTAAAGGTATCATATCATATCATGTAGTTGTTATTCCCAACAAACATGTCCCACCAATTCTAACTTGGTCATGCCTTAAGTGTATCTCTCATTGAGAGAAATTTAATTAAGGAAAATTGTAACTTCCAATAAATTTATTAACATTATTGTCTAAAACCCCTACATGGTCCCATGTAAGTGGATGTTCATCATAAAGGTCACTTTAAGGAACTAATGTTAGGTGAGCCAAGGGAACAAAATTTGTTGTCTCAAAAGGGTTAACAAGTTATGCACACTTGATGTGCACAAACCCACTCAAGAAAACCATCAAAGGTGCCACAAACACCACATAAGAAGAGAGAAAAATTTCCAAATTTACAGGTGGTTTCACTTCCTAGCTCGCACTTAACCTTAAAATATGGACAACGATTCACAAGACTCTCCAAATCAGTCCTAACATTGCACTATTCATTAAGGGGTCAAAGATGAAGGTTCACATAATACCATGCATAATATAAGGGTGATGACTTGATTTGGAAATTCCTTTTACGTTCACACAAAGAAATTTCCAATAGGTTGAATGTGTAATATATATCCAACCATAAAGTTAGGATTAATTTTCTAGTTTAGTTTCATGGTTCCATAGCTTGAACCATTTTCTAGGACATCACAATTCAGGTTCAAAATTTGCTTTAGAAAACCAATTAAGAATAGTTTAATGTTTATAGTTTACAATTTTATCAAATTTTCCATCATGTAAATCTAATTTCTGCACTTACTACACCCCAACAAGGCCACTAGCATTCATTAAATCATTAAACAACTATTTTTCAAACTCAATCGGACATGAGAAGTTTAATAGAATTACAGGTTCCATTAAAACTATAGCCAAGAGAGAAACATGAATTGTCTAGGTGTGAAAAGTATTCAAAAGGATATTTCCCAAACATATCTAGATTCTAATTAAATTTCCAAATTATCTTGGTTGGCATACAAAACATTTCGTAGTCACACTTTCCCCATTATTAGTAACTTATGTTATTTTAACTCAACAACTAGCTAGGTATCTGTTACTACGAGAGAATCATAAGCACCCCAATGTCTACAACTCGATGGGTTGAGACTCTCAGTGCGATTGCATAACATGGAGCATCTCGCAAAGTGTGGGACTTTGAAATAGAGATAGCTCTTTGTATGAAGATCGGATTCTTATTCCTCTTTTTAGGTGCACACATTAAAATTGCAGAGGATTTACCCAAAACCTACTCTAACTTGCCAAGGAGATAGGGTTAAGGGAATACAAGAAATAAAACCTAATCTATCAAAGGTGATGCACCAAAGGAATGATGAACACTTGCTTTGCAATAAACACAAACCATAAAAATTGTAATACAATCACCATGCACGGATAAGCAAACCGCTAATGAGATATCTAGAAGACACAATGAACATACGAGAGGGTTAAAATCATCCACAAACTTATACTATTGCTCCAAAGATTTGATACAATTCATTACAATGGCCAAGAGGCAAGATTGCATTTACAATTTGAATGGGAGGTTTGAGCTCCACAAATCCACTTTCAGAAAGAGAAGAAGGGAGGGTGCAAAACAAAAATTTCCAACCCTTTACAATGAGCCAAGCTCTTGGTTTTATAGATGAAGTGAAGAGAGGAGAAGGAAAGGAGGTAGAAAATATGATTTGGAAGCTCAACCACTAGCCATCAATGCCTGCAAATCCACCCGCAATCTGTCAAGTCTGGTTCTCCATGTTGTTTGGCATGTTGAAGAAGGAAGAATGGTAGATCAAATCAAATTTGATCTAGTTGTTGAAGTAATCGGATCATACATTAATGGTGGGAAAGAAATTTTCCTATTTTCACCCACCTAACCTTATCAAAATTAAATTTTCAGGCTTCCATGGTGTAGAGGAGGTCAAGACCTTTCCAATGGTACCAAATTTGTTAAATTTTGAGCACTAGATCGAAAGATATGCCCATTTGAATATTTGAATCAAATCCAACAAAAATTGAAAAAACCAGTTTTGCAAAATGGATCTGTGGGCCCAAAATTCACTTTGGCACCTTTTACGAAAAAATGCAAAATTATAAAAAACTTCTCGCCGCTCTAGCCACCCAAAATTGACTTTTTCCCAAAAGCCTCTATGGGCCCAAAATTGAAATTGCGCTATTTGCAAAAGTTGTAAAATTTCCAAAATTTCCCCGATGGCTCACTTCCCTGCAACTGACAAAGGCCTTACATGTGGCTTGACACGTGGCTTCTCTAGGTGTCAGTGGAGGTGCAACTTACTTTTATACCTTATGCCTTTTCAAAACAAAGGCTCAAAATTCAAACTACCTCCAACTACCCACCTTCTCGCTTTGACTTGAAGCATGGCCACGTGTCCCTTTACGGGCCTTAGGAATTTTTCTTCATTTAAAAACGCACAAATATCTTCTGCGGGCTCATGGCCCCATAATTGTAAACCGCGCCCTTTTGCAAAAATTTGTAAAATTTCCAAAATGCCCTACAAACCCACCGGCCTGAATTTACACTTGGGAAAAATTCCTCCGTGGCCCCGCATATTTACTTAGCAAAATAAATCATCCTGGGCTTCTCAGGCATACGATTGTAATAAGTACAAAATTCCAACATATCTTCCATCGCTCCGTGATCTTCCCATTGGAGAAAAGTCTTCCCCAGGCCCGTCGGCCCGCTTTTGGCAAAAAATCCTTCCAAGGCAAGTCAGGCCGACCATTTTGCAAAATATGAGGAATTAGAAGGACTTCTTTACATTTATGGAAAGGGGAAGAAATTTTCTATCTAATGAAGATGTTTCCAAGAAACCCTAAGTGTTTAAAATATCTAAAAAATCATATTGAAGCACCAAAGGAAGAAAAAGGGGGTGGAGTTAACCAAAAATAAGCATGAGCTTATTTTAGATAACAATTTGGTGACTCATTAGGGGACATCCGTGCACCTGCTAGGTGGAAAGATCGATTCTGTGTAGAGTAATCCATTGGGCATGGATTCTACTGGGTAATTTTAAATCTGGTTTGAACTACCCTCCGTCGTGCATGTACTCTTATCTTTGCAAGAAAACCTTGGATTCAAGATTTGTGAGAGTAAAGAGTTATCTAAAACCCGAAACTTCTCTCTCACTTGATTTTCGCAAACACTCTCTGCATTAGAGTGCAATGAAAACATCTAGACCTACTCCAATATGGATACTCTACATATTTAATTTCTTATGGCCACAAGTCTCCTCCATGATTGGGATGAACTGTATACAAGCATACACCAGAAGCAATAGAGCATGTGCACTAGCACTTAAGGAAATTGAAACCTAAACTATAATGAGACAATGTGCGTACACACTTGGAGAAATTGAAAACCTAGGCTAATATTTACAAGGGTGAGAAATTCTCCTTTTAGTAGCAGTGTTTGAGGTAGATCCCATTGACTGGAATTTGAAATTATTCACCATCAAATGTAGATAATTGGAAGGCATTGCTACTTTTACATCATGTGACCATGTAGGGGCCACTCCAAATGGCATCAAACTTGGAATGCCTTTTTTTTTTTTCTCGATCTACATCCCACTTTATAACTAAGTCCCCCTCTTGAAAGGTCCTTGTTCTTTCTTTATTATCAAATCTCTTCTTGATCAATGTTTGATCTTCCTCATGATCTGCATTGCATGTTCTCTTGCTTCTTACTTCCCATTAGCTCTACATACCTTGATCTTCGTAGGCTTAAACAGGACAACTGCAATTACTTCATGAGTTCCAATGTGGGAAGCTTTAATGATATAGGCAACACTACCTCTTTCCCATAGACCATTTTGTAGGGAGAATTTCCTATAGATCTATTGGGTGTGATCATATCAACCCATAGAGCTGATTTGAGCTTTGTGTGCCAAGTTCTCTGATTTTCATCAAGATTCCTTCGGATAATTCTTAGTAGGTTCTTGTTTGTGGACTCTGCTTGGCCATTACCTTAAGGGTAATAGTTTGATGAAGTGTGGAGGTATACACCATTCTTTACAGCCCATTCAGTGATCCTTGTATCGGAATGCCAATGCATTATCGATATGATAGTGGCAAGGGGACTCTCGACCTAGTGACTATCCCTTCATAGAAATCTAAGATATTGGATTCATTTACCTCCTTAAGTGCCACTCCTTCAATCGACTTGGTGAAATAGTTGCATTCTTTGTAAGTATCCACTTGTGGCCTTGGCTTGAATTTGGGTTAATTACTCCAATGAAGTCTAATCTCCATTGCATGAATGGTTTGTTAACTAAGATTAGATGCAGGGAGTGCTGCTAACCTTTCCTTTCACTGTGAAGAATGCACACTTTTTGAATTTCTTGATCCATAAGTAGCAATCACTAAACATTGTAGGCTAGTAGTAACTAGACTTTCATGATTTTGAGAGTTGTTACTTGAGGAGCAAAGTGGCCTCCTACTTCTCCATCATGGAACTCATGCGACACCCTCTCAATTTGGTCTGCCCTAATACACCTCAAGAACACTATTGATGTCTTTCTTAAACAATACACCACCAATAAGCACATATGGGATGGCTTGTAATCTGAGTATCTCTTCTTTGCTTTGTTCCATTCTCCCGAGGACACAAACCTACTTAGAGATAATGCACCAAGTCTTGAGTCCAACATGGAATGGGTGCATTGTTAGCTGGTTGCTCTTGATCATTCTACAATAGCAAGACAACCTCTTCTTCTCCTTTTGATTCATCATGTGGTTTAGAAGTGAGCTGCTCACACAAACCTTTGCCATGAACTAGCTTGGTCACTTTTATTTCAATGTCATATTCCATTACACGGGTGATCCAACCTGCTCTCTTCTCATTCAAGTCCTTGTTTAGGAGAAAGTCCTTGACACCAGCATGAGACACTAATAGTTGGATCTTGTTGTTTGAGACCAAGTGTATGAACTTATTCAAAATCCTAATGACAACAAGGACATGCTTTTCAATAAAAGAATACCTTACTTCATAATCTTCTAAGCTCTGACTGAAGAATGTTATGGGCTGCTACGATCCTTCATTTAGGTTGAATGTATAAAGATAGTGGAGATTGTGCTTGATCCTCCAAAATATATAGCATGAAGTCCTTTGAGAAGTATGGGTTGATAAGGGTTGGAGCCTATGATATTCCCTGTTTGATGGCCTCAAAACTCTCTTTTCCTTTTGATGTCCATTTGAATGCAAGACTCTTCTTTAACATCATTGTTAAAGGCTTCACAAGTGGAAAAATCAGGCAAAATATGCGAACGAATTTTATTCTTCCCAAGAAGCTTTGGAGATATTTCTTGTGTTGTGGTAATGGAAGTGTTTCGATAGCTTCAACTCTTTCAGATCAATTATTAACCCTCTCTTTAGACAATGTGGCCCAAAAAATTTTCCTCATGTGCGAAGAATACACATTTCTTTGGATTCAATGACACCCCAAAAGTTCTACATCTTTGGAATACTTTCTGAGGTAGAATAGATGGTCTCAGTAGCTGTGACTCTTTGAGAAGATGGTGATATCATCTAGATACACCAGAACTATCTTGTTAATTAAGCCTTTGAATGCCATGTTCATAGCTTGTTGAAATGTTGCTTCAGCATTTTGTTAGAGTAGGTATTTACCTTAGCTCATGTTCACCTAGGTACTTTATTTACCTTTATTTTATTTATCCTCACTCACTTATGTGTGTGGATATTTCTTTTATCTTATTTAGATATTATGAGATATTATCTAGTTGTTAGGTATAGTTCTTTCCTTGATCTATGGTATTGACTAGATCCTTGATGTCTAGTTCTCTCCTAAATCTATGGTCTTGACTAGTTCTTTGATGACTAGTTATTTTCTTGATTTATGGCTTGATCTACGACCTTGACTGGTTCTTATATTGTTATTCCTTGCCTATTTAAGCAATGCCCATTCTCAATGTATTGCATTGAGTTCCATAATAATATATGATATTGTTTCTCATTTATTTGCAAAGGTTTTATGTAAAGTTATTCTAGTGAATTACTTTCATCTTATTGATCATGGTGTTTGATTAGCATCTGTGTTTTTAGCTCGTGCGATCTGTTATCATTCCTTTCATGGTATCGAGTTTCGAGATTGTTGCTGCCGCATTCATCACGTAAGTTTTATTTTGCAAATAAATTTTTGTGTATTCATATATTTGGGATTTGGGTCGTATTTTTTTGCATGCATTTTTATGCAAAATAGAGGCTTCACCTGGATCCTAAGATTTGTGGAAACCTAAACTTAGCAAATTCTAGAGGTAGTCATTTTTGTGGTTTTTTTATTTTTGTAGAGAAGCACTACATGCTTACACCTCAGGATTTGAGCCAAGGAAAAAAAACATAATTTTATTTATTCGGGTGTGTTGGATTTCTCGAGATCTCTTACTGGTTTATTCTCGCTGCAACGTATCTATCTCGCAGTTTGTGTGTAGAAGGTTTTGGATCTTCCTTTTTTTGTAGGGGTCCAAGGTGATGTCATGTGCACATTTTACTATTTCGGGAAAATCCGCAGGTTACTATTTTCGTAAATAAAGGTCACTCATGTCTACGCAATCTAGAAATAGCAATTTTTAGTAAAAGTGGCACAAATTTGGACGTGACTATCTTGAAAACATGCGACACACCCATTAAAATCCTTAGCCCTCGGGTCATATGGTATGGCCATATGAGGGCTTAAAGCTTATGATTCCTACTAGTAGGTGCTTAACTTCATCCCCTTTTAATTTTAATTGTGTGGTGAAGGAAAGCAACAATTTATTTTGTTTTAGTGGCAAATCTAAAATAAATAATGAGTAAAATATTAAAAAGCTCAGATCTTTTTATCGGTAACTTTGGTTTTGAGTGTCATTTTTTTGCAAAAGTGTTTTTTTCATGCTCTTTCCATTAGAGTTATTTATTTTGAGAATTTCACTATAATTATAAAGTGCCAAATATGGAGGAGTGTTGTAATCAATTGTGGATGTAATTTCGGTTGAGCCCGACGTCCTAAATTTTTAGGAGTTGTTGTTTGTACCTATTATGGATTATGAGAATGATATGATTTTCTCTGAAGTATGTGGACTTCAAGAGGATATTATAAAAATTTTGGAAGAAAATAGATCACTCAAGAAGCGAAATTATCTTCACAATCACTCATTCATGATAAGGATATAATA
>CM031234.1:368450484-368542769 GCA_018340775.1 Taxus wallichiana var. yunnanensis | reverse complement strand
TAATCCAATTCTCACTTGAAATAAATAGCTATACCTAAGAAATATGTCCACCTAATCCATCAAACCAAATAAATGCATGTCTATATTGTTTTAATTGTATTTGACATTAATAGCCACTGCACTATTGAGGAAACAAAAATGTGTTCCATTCACATTTCAATTAATACACCACAACAAATCTAAATCTACACTTGAGGCAGCCAACGAGTTGAACCTACAAAACCCCACGAAAATGACTTTTTGAGTTATAAACTTGATTAAAGTGAGAGGCAAGTAATTTTGGGAGATTTTTTAATGTTGAGTATTTGGTGAGGAGCAGATTATAGTCCACATCAAAAAAGTACGTTATTATTTATCTGTCATTTGTCTTTTCCCTCTGTCACTTCCCGTATCGAGTTCGGAGTGAAACAAAGCCTGAGCCGAACTCAATATAAGCAATGTTTGATAATTAAATATAAAAACAGAATAGAAAACAATTCAAATAACACGCTGAAAAAGAAGCACAAAACCACATACAAAACAAATTTGAGTAAACATTGGTTTCCATAAACATTGTAAAAGCTATATTTATTAGATACATTGAATCATCAAAGAAGGAAGAGCTAAAAGTTGGGAAACAAGAGATATATAAATAGAGAAATATTTCAAAGTTAGATTAGGCTTTACCCAATAGTACATTAGAATAATAGATGATTTAATAGAGAAAATAAGCGGCATAAAGTATCTAAAATCAAGAAGCGGACAGCAATTTACTCCGTAAGCACGAAGCCCAAGGTTTCTTTGATAAGCCGCATCTAACAAATGGATGGGCGGTTTTCGCAGTCGAGGACTCGGTATTCATCATAAACCCTCAAATCATCACGCCTACAGGAAAAGACCCAAAGCTACTTAAATTCCTTGTGATAATAAAGTTAGAGTTTGAAATTTCACACATGCAGGATCGGCATATGAAAGCCTCTTCAAAAAAGCATGACATTGTTTTTCTTGCCCATTACATACAGACTCCAAAGAAGCGGCCTAAACTCCTATTTGAGTTATCACTTTGGAGTAGATTTGTATGAAAAATCGAAGCTACATACAAATATCAACTTTAATGTTTTAAACCCATAAAACTTGATAACTAAAATAATTTAATTATCCCTTAATAGCTTTTATTAACTTCATGTGCATCGGTCTAAGGAGAAACTTAAAGCTTTCGATGCATTTAAGCCTTCTTCACACATACATATTTCCAATCTTTAACCACACGATGCAACCCAAGAGCAACCTTTTGAGAACTTCAACGAACTTATTGCTAAAACTATCCAAAAAACAACGTTGACCGATATTATCCCTCGCGGCATGTCTTTGTACTTCCAAAAATAAATTTTCTAGTTGATTCTCAAAATGTGGGCAATGTTTTATGAGCTTCCTCATAGTACATACTCGCTAACACATTTAAGACTTGCAAAAATCTACCTTATTTGGCTTCTTTACGTGTTTCTTCGGCCGGGTGGGTGATGTGTGCTTGAACAAGCGATGTGATGATTTCAAGGTAAACGATGGTACTAGGTAGTAGTCAACAAGGTTGTCAAATCCATCATCAACTCGAGCGTCTACATGTCGAAAAAACCTCCTTCTACAAGAAAGCGAGCCAACGATCGCTATGCTTATCACACAACCGCTTTCGGTATCCGCGTTCCTCCATGACTCCATGATCCATCTAGTGGATCCCATGAGGCCGTATTTTTGATCAATTAATCTCCGCCTTCCATGCGATTCTGCTTTGTTAGAACGGCCGGGCTTTCTAACTTAGAACACGCCTTTCGGCGTAATTAATAGCAAACGTTGCAAGAATTAATGAAACATAGTGCATGATTTAATAAATGCCGGTGCAAGTTTTGATGAATGACTACAGAGGATGCTAAATCCATTGAAAGCCGTTCAAGAACTGTCAATTAAAATAATCCAATTCTCACTTGAAATAAACAACTATACCTAAGAAATATGTCCACCTAATCCATACAAACCAAACAAATGCATGTTTGTATTGTTTTAGCTGTATTTGACATTAATAGTCACTGCACTACGGAAACAAAAACGTGTTCCGTTCGCATTTCAATTAATACACCGCAACAAATCTAAATCTACACGCAGGCCAACGAGTTGAACCTGCAAAACCCCCTGAAAATGACCTTTCTGAGTTATAAACAGTTCAGAACAGTGAGAGGCGGGTAATTTTGGGACATTTTTTAATGTTGAGTAGCTGGTGAGGAGTAGATTACAGTCGACGTCAAAAAAGTACGTTATTATTTACTGTCATTTGTCTTTTCCGTCACTTCCGCACGAGTTAGAGTGAAACAATGGTGACTTTTCCTTACGGTTTGAATTTTATAGGAAGCGCGGTTGCTGACAAAAGAGGGTGTAGGTGGCCTTCAAATTTAAAAATCGACTCCATGATCCATCCAAAGTGGATCCCGATGGCCGTATTCATCGACCGATTAATCTCCACCATCCATGCGGTACTGCTCCGTCGTAATATTCGCCAACCGATTAATCTCCGTCGTATGTGCCGGTACCTACTCTGTCGACGGAAGGGCCCGGGCTTTCTAACTTAGAACATGCCTTCGACGTAATTATTCTATTAAGTAGTACTAGTAGTAGTAGATTGGACATTGGAACAAAAGCAAAGCAGAAAATTTTGGGCATACGGAATATGGAGTACCTTGAAAGCCATAACGGCAAACAATAGGCGAAATCCGTCGGTGTCCAATTAGTGGATTATTATTCTTTTCTTTTTCCCTCCGTTTGGCTCCTCCGCTTTTCAAAGGATGCGTAAAGATAACATATTTTATTTTAGCCCGGGAACAGGGTAATTAAATTTGATATCTCAACGCACCTACTTAATTCGACGCAGTGCCCGTGTGAGCGTTTGACCCAAACGTATTGTCTTCCTTTTCGAGGTGGTTCAAACGGGAACATCGATTTGACCGCATGAGTTAAATTTGACTACACGTTTGACCCCGGGTTGAAATTGCCGAAGAAATGTAGTTACACATTTTCACAAACAACCAGATCAAAGCGGTATTGAATATTTTCTATTTAGGAAAATAATTGTCCAACTTCAATTTTTGTTCATATATGTGTATATATATATATATATATATATATATATATATATCGAATGCTTTCTCCTTTCATAAAATAGGCCATATGAGAACAAGTGATGATCGAGGAGGCCATTGCAGGAATCTAACCCGCGACCTTCTGAACATCCATGCGAACCACCAACTTTCCATATAGCTTGCTTTCGGAAATATTTTTTTATCCTGTTTTGAGGTGAATTTTGACTGATTAATCTCCGCATAGTCCATTCCAAGTACCTCTTTGTCGAGAATATTCGTCGACCGATTAATCTCCGCCGTCTCGTGCGCATTACTGCTGCCGAAGGGCCCGGGCTTTCTCCATGTAGACACACCTTTCAGCGTAACAATCTACGCCTGTGAGATAGGCATCCGTAAAGAAGAATTTAATCCACCCTTCCCCTAATATTCTTTCCGTGCAAAGGATTTTTTGTCTGATTAAGGAGTTTCTTTAGTTGGCTAGGCTTCATGTGTTATCAAGTAGCTCACTGCGAGTTTCACAATGGGAGAAAAATGAAAACCTTGCGTTAAGGGCACCAATAATAGTGTCACGGTCACAACAGTATTCTCATGATCGATCCTTGTGAGAAATGTAACAACTTCTCCCATTGTAGCTCTATTTTCGTCGAGGGGGGCATACTGGGAAGGCAATATTGATTATACAACTAACTGGCCTGAAACGGTAGTTGGTGACAATAGATGGCGAGAATGAAATAGTTTTGGGAAACATAAATGACAAACATGTACGCCATGCCCTTACCCTAATCCGATTAACATGTCCCCTGGGGCATGGTCGCGTAGAAAACAAGCTTCATCTCATGCCCTAGATTTCACATTCTTTGTAGAATAAGGACAAAAAATGCGAGTACAGAGTGTCCTGGTATCCTTTCATGTTGCAGCAGTAAAAAATTGAAGGATGGGATGAGTAGAAGATAGACGGTAGCAAGATATAGACATTGACAATCCACCTCCTCACACCATATGTTATGTCCTTCAAGGTATGCACGACCCTTCTTTTTTCTACCACTCATCCCCTGAGTGATGTCAAAGTTGCGTGGATTCACTCCATATACATTCTAACTGGGAAAACACCTTCTATGTAATTAAATATTCAATGTTCAACTATTATCACCCATGTTCACGTATTGGTTTCTATCATGGTTGTATTATAACTCAAATTTGTTATTTTAAATCAATTCAAAATACGCCTTTCCCTACAATTAAACACTAAAAAAAAAAAGTTAAGAAAAACTTGAACTACACGTTGGTGAAAAATTGGGATCCCACATGGTATACAATTAATTTTGTGGACCCCTTAACTTAGGGGTTCACCACTTGCTAGCCCCTCTCCCCTAGCGGTTGTTATTGATGATGGCAATGAGTTGTATATGTGTCACTTTTTCTTAGTTCTAAAAGTGAAAAACTATTAAATTGATGAATGTGTATGAGATAGGGTTGAGTACCTACATAATAATAGGTGTTTAGTTTGGTGGATGATAGTACTAGTGAGGTGTTTATATGTCCTTTCCCGATAAGCCTTTGTTTGCAAGTGTTTAATATGTATGTGACTAATAATAATGTGTATTAGAATAAGCTCTTTAAATGTTGTTAAAATATTAATGGGTAGATGAAAAGAATGTCAACAAACCATTCTTATTTTGTAGGGAGATAAGTGAAGGCGCTCTTTTGTAACTATTGCATTTATGGTGTTGAGCAAGATGATTTTGATATTGATTTGTGTGTGTTCAATGCTTTCTTGCCAAAATTTTGTGTGTAAAGTTATAACTATTGTAAATTAAATCCATAACATATGCCCAAAATAATCACTAACATATAAGGGAGTATCATTAATGGGTGGAAATTGAGCAAGGGTCTCTAACCAATATGATAGATCACCTTCGAATTATTTGGCTTTACAAGTAGGGAATGCTTCATGTAGTCAAGTGTTTATATTTGTTAGTGGTTTCAGCTCTAAAAAGTGTAGTTCATCAATTAGAACTATGCAAGCAATGAGTGGATAACATTTCATTTGCATTGAAGGTTGCCAACCTTACAAATTGTAGTGGAGGTATGTTGTTTCTTGTTGATGCATGTTCTATAATTATTTGCAATACATTGTTTTACTCAATAAATAAACTTTATACAATGCCTCTAGTCACATTTATGTTTGTTGATATCGCATTATAGGTGTGGGTTGATTATATGAAATTAGTAGTTGAATCTTGTAAATTGTTTCCAATCATTGTGTGGGCCCAAGTATGGTTTTGATCAGATAATGCTGACAAAACCAATCATGGTGACTTAATTCAAGGTATCCTTTTAGGCGTAAAACATGATAAGAGTTCCCATTCTTCCATTTAATCTCAAAACTCTCTATATTAGAGTTTTATGTGGAGTCAGATGACACTCAGATTTCTACAAGTTAGGGTCGATACATCGTTATTAGTGATGTCTAGGTAGAGGCTATAACATTTATGCATGTATCATTTTCAATTATAATATTTTAGAATGGTTTATATAGTTCTTCATACAATTCCTTTAAATTATCCAACTAAATATTTTCTACTAAAATTGTGTTCAACAACAAAACTAGCTTGCTTAAGATATAAAGAACTTTGTTTCTTGACATAATCTATGATTAGACACCCAAAAATACCTTTGCATTTATTCAATACATGTCATATACATTTGGTTTAAAATTTTTTTACTATACTATACTAAATTCCACACATGATGGTTTGTGTATTATACCACAAAGTTTTTAGGAAGAAAATATTAGCTCGATTTATTCGATACTTGAACTATAGATAGATTCTTGATCATGTATTTAATTTTTTTTAATGGCATTCAATTTCTCAATTAAATATGCAATTGGACCTCCCTCTTAACTTAAAAGCGTGTCAATTGGTGTTCTAATTTCATCACAATCAACATAAAACACATTATTAAACTCGGTAAGGATAACATATATGTTTGTGTGACCTTATTCAATAGCTTAAAACTATTTCTATCTTTAAAAATCAAACTTAACAATCCATTCTTCACACAAATAGCACATGGTGCACAAACTTTGCTATTAAATTTTGTTATCAATTCACTATAGAAACATGTTCATGTATACTGATAACTCTTATAATAGTTATATTCCTTATTGTAGTTTATTCCAATATTTTTTTACCCTCTCAATGTCCATCATCAATTCCTATTGATAAATCTCGATTTCCAAATCTATAATTCACCCCTTCATGAAAGAACACTTATTCAAATTAATAAAAAAAAATTTTTCCACTTTACTGTGTCTAAGATATAATTTAGGGACATCAAATTGTGTTAGTTTCAATATAAAATATAATTGAACTAAGTTTTCTTTTAGTGATGAACTTAACGTGTGTTTGTGTTGCCACATTTTTTCGAAATAATTATCAACACTTTAGTCACTGTTAAATAATTATTAAGGTGACTAGTTATATGACATTAAGTACAACGATTTACTTCTTATTAATTATCAAGTCAGAGTCTTGCATTAAAATAAGTTAGATGAGGAAAATAAACTCCAGAAACTATTAAAACCAAGTAAGCAACCTACTTTTCTGAAACTTCAGGAGTGCAATGCCCATGACACATTAGAGGTCGTTAACTAAATTGGAAAATCTAGTAGAATATAATGTGATTGCATGTTTTCTGATGCAGAAGTTCCATGGAGTCGGCACAAGGAAATTTGTGGTGATAGTACTATCATAAGGATGTAGCCCATTTTAGTGAATGAAAACAAAGACAAATGTAATTGTTTGGCATGATTTGCTTGAAAAAGGAAACATCATGGAAATACAATAAAGATGGATGCAAAAAATAGTTCATAGAGGCAACCACAAGAGCCTCATTGTCAAATATCACTTTCATAGTAAACATGTTTTTGGTGTAAATATGCATTTATTTTAAAAGTGTTTATGATATATCTATGTATGTTTATATATTTTTTCAGATTTTTAAATTATAATATGATATAGTTTTTTTAAATAGTCAAGTCTCTTTCAATTTTCATATTTAAAATACATATACAAATAGGCTATAATCCGGTTAATCTACTCACTTTTACATTCTAAAATCCACATAGGCTATAATCAGGTTATTGTATTTACCTTTGCAGTTTGAAACCTAATAGGTGTGTAGTCAATGAAAAGTTTTTAAAACATAAACCCTATAAGGCTTTCATGATTCCATTATTCAATATGGGATTACTCAAAGCAAAGTGTGCCAACATTATGTTGTTATAATAAAAATCAATAAGAAAATTGTCTAAAAGTTACCATATGTTGGGCACTAGTTTGGTGATATCTAATGTAGGAGCACCTTAAACACTTTGTACAAATATTGTATATATGTCTTTATTGCGAAATATTTATTCACAATTGTTTTGATATGAGATTTATATGAAATATAATGGATAATGATGGCATGCATGGAGATTTTTGAAGACTTGATAGGGTTTTTATGGTAAATATACCGACTTGAAGAAGAGTGAATGCATCTACGAGTTAATATTGTGTTAAAACCACGAGGGGTTCACTTAGTAAAAGTATGGTATAACACGTGTGTTCAAAGGGTATTAAAGAATACCCTTAATTCTAGTTTTTACCTCTAATTATTCAATTGATAATACCCCCTCTTGTTATATTATTAGAATGAAAATACCCCCTATTTTTTCCATGTACCTTACTTACCCATTTTTCAATTACAATTTTATATACCTCTTTTTATTTCTACCCTAATATATTAGACAAAAAGTATAGTATATTTCTCACTCAATTTTTTTCATATGAATTTCCTCTCGAAAGATAGTTTGAAGCCATTGAAGACCTATAAAAAATCACCTTATATATGTTAAGCTTTAATCGTTTATCAATAGTTCTTTAAATATAATATCACTTGTGTTGAAAAGCATACTCAATCCTAGTTTTCTACCATCTTATTATTTCTTGGTTAAGAATTCCTTAATTAAGATTTATTTATTAAAAAAGAGATTATTATTTAATTTATGACCACACTCCTCTTTCAATTTTAAGGTATTTACTCTTAAAAACTAGGGTTCAAATATTTTAGTTTTATATTAAAATTAATCCTCCCTTTCCTTTGGCCCATCTCTTTAACCTACCCCTAATAACTTATTCAAAACATTAATAAATTAAACCCTTTCACCCCCTCATGTCTACCAAAGTATATTGATTTTAATTTTATTAATTTTAATTACCTCAATATGAGCCCACGTGCTAGGATATTGCCCAACTAATGAACCCCGTGGTTAAAACCGTGATTTTTGGTGATGTGTAGGCTTTAGGTTGTTGAGTTAGTAGGGTTAATTAGTAACCTCTATCAAGAAGACTGATAGTATCTTAGGTTGAGTCAAGATTTAAAGGAAGGGTAAGGATCATCAAGAGACATGAAGTATTTTACATAAGAAACAAAGCAAGATGTTACTCTGTGTCAAACCTGGGACATTTAGACACAAAAATATGAGATCACATAAATTGTATAAGGCTAGGTTGAGCTTTTCAATTTCTCATGAGCATTTCTAGAGGAGTGAGAACGTGAAATACCTATTCAGGAAGATTCAATGCATGAAAAATCTATTTAAGCTAGAAACCCTTATTTATTCTTGGCTTACCTTGTTTAGGGTCTAAGGAAATTTTGAGATTATAACCATAGTTTGGGGGTCAAGAGAAGGATCAGATTTTTGATAAGTATGCAAGAGGTATTAAGTTATGTATTTAGGTATTCAAAATGAATTGAGACATTTGGGAAGTAGACTTTATCCCAAGATTGTTGAGATATAGTTCATTGTGGAAGAATATCGTTTAAAGGGTTTGGGAGTGGGGTAAATGTGAGTTCACCCTCCTTTCTTAGTAAGTATTGGAGATAAAGGATGAGTATAAATTATATATGTTCTAAGGGAGTTGGACTAGAGTAATAAAGATCTAGAAATAAGAAGTGATAATATATCAATCAATAATGTATTGTACATGCTTATATCGAGATGATTTCACTTATTTTCCTAGTTGAATTGATATTTTAAGATGAATGATTAAAGGAAGAGGTGTTATCTTAGAGTAGAAGGTTGGGAGTTTTATGGAAATCTTGAAATATGACTGAAATCTCTTTTAAAAAATTCAAATGGTGTCCATGGTTTGTCAAGTATAGTACTTAGCAAGTATCAAGAGTAAGAGCATATGGAAACATGACTTGTAAGAGTAGGTATTTACCTTAGCTCATGTTCACCTAGGTACTTTATTTACCTTTATTGTATTTATCCTCACCCACTTATGTGTGTGGATATATTTCTTTTATCTTATAAATAGATATTAAGAGATATTATATAGTTGTTGGTATAGTTCTTTCCTTGATCTATGGTATTGACTAGTTCTTTCCTTTATCTATGGTATTGACTAGATCCTTAATGTCTAGTTCACTCCCAAATATATGGTCTTGACTAGTTCTTTGATGACTAGTTATTTCCTTGATTTATGGCTTGATCTACGACCTTGACTGGTTCTTAGATTGTTATTCCTTGCCTATATAAGTAAGGCACATTCTCATTGTAATTCATTGAGTTCCATAATAATATATGATATTGTTGCTCATTTGTTTGCAAAGGTTTATGTAAAGTTATTACGGTCAATTACTTTAATCTTATTGATCATGGTGTTTGATTAGCATCTGCTATTATGGCTTCGTATGATCGATTATTGTTCATTTTATGGTATCAGAGCAGGAGATTGCTATTGACATCCATCTGTAAGTTTTATTTTACAAATAAATTGTTTGTATATTCATATATTTGGGATTTGGTCATATTTTGTTGTTGCATGTGGTTTTATGTAAAATAGAGGCTTCCATTGGAACCAGAAGGTGACAAAACCCCAAGATCGACTATAAACTCGACCATTTATGGAGGTAGTTTTTGTTTTACAGAGAAACGCACTAGTTTTCCCAGATCCGTGGCAAAGAAATGAACACGGGAAAGTAGTTTATGGGTTTCATTTATTTTATCGAGATCTACTGTGGGTTTTTTCTTCTAACGTAAAGTTTTTTTGGATAGCGTGGGAGAAGCGTTCAGATTCTTTCCTTTTTTTTAGGTAGGGTCCGTAGATTACTATTTCGAGAAAATCCGCATACATCTATTTTGGGCAGGGAAGTTCAAGTAAGTTGTACAAACACCCATTGAAATCCTTAGCCCTTGGTCATATGGTCATATGAGGGCTTAAATCTTGGGCAATAATATTTTATTTTGTTTTAGTGGCATCTAAAATAAATAGTAGAGCATAATATTGAAAAGCTTGTATCTTTTGATCGGTAACTCGGTTTTGAGTGCCATTTTTTGCAAAAGTGCTTATTTTTCGTGCTCTTTCCATTGGAAATATTTATTTTGAGAATTACACTATAATTATAAAGTGTCATATTGTAACATGCACTCATTATAAAGTGCCAAATATGGAGGAGTGTTGTAATCAATTGTGGATGCAATTTTGGTTGAGCCCGACGTCCTAAACTTTTGGGAGTTGCATTCTTATATCTATCATGGATTCTGAGAATGATATTATTTTCTCTAAAGTGTGTGGACTTCAAGAGGATATTGTAAAATTTGTGGAAGAAAATAGATTGCTCAAGAAGTGAAATTCTCTTCTACAATCACTCATTCACGATAAGGATACACTAATACACTCCCTGCAAAGCAAAAACTTGCTAGCCTACAACATCACCATCATATTGTGGACAGCCATATCCATGCTCCTAGTCCACTTACAGTTGTTTCTCTTGTACCCACTGACATTGATATATGTCAGTCTTTGAGCTATCGTAATCGCTCTTGATGCTCCTAAGCCTATGAGGCTTGTTACTGCATGCTCTTCCACATCTGTGCCTATTACAGTAACACATGTTGTGTATCCTACTTCTGCTCATATGCATGGCTCTTTTGAGAAGCATACCACTGCATTCAATTCTCGCATGCTCTGTTCTATGGGTTTCACTAACGAAGGTATTGGCAAACATTCACAAGGTATTATTTCCCCTATTCCACATGTTAAGTGGAATTCTCGCCATGACATTGGTTTTGAGCATATACTTCATTGGGATCACACATTGACAGAGCTCCTATTTTTGTTCGCTCAACTCTTTCTGAGGATCATGAGCAACACATGAGTTTTGCACCTTCACTTAGGCTTGAGAAACCTGAGATTTCAACTACAGATATGATCAACCCGACAAATATTCTGATGTTCTTTTGCATGCACCCATTGTGCATTTTACACCAAGTCATATGCAAGCATCTTCTTCATCCATACGTGTTGATTTGGGGTGGATATATTATCACTCATGGCGGTGACATAGGAATTTGTTGAGAGGACTCTACAAGTGTGACTCCTCCACTATTCGGCCTCTTAATCCACTTTTTATACCTTGTTTATTGGCATGCTTCTTGTTTAGAACATTTTTATTTAGCAGGTGTAGTTTATCTCTCTTATTTGTTGAGAGATTTTGTATCGTATTTTTATCACCAAATCACAACACCCTTATGTTTACACAAGCATATATACTTGAGCTCACGGTGTGATCGGATAACATGGATACTATCTCCAAGTTCAGGACTTGATACTTGAGATAGACCTCCGAGAAAGTTGGTTCTTGCTCCTAAACTACCCGCCACAATCTACTCTAATGTAGGCGAGACTAACTATCCTAATCTAACTTTCCAAGGGACCAAGGAGAGAGAATTCATAAAACATGAAAGCCTACACTACAGTGGTGATACACCAAAAAGGAGGGGTGTGAGAGTAGTCTTCAATGTGTGAGATATGTAGAAGCAAGTGCAAACTAGAATGGGTGATGACGTTCTCCATAATCTAGCTAAATACATTCACAACAACATCTCAAACATACACAATAATAATGGATCCCTGCAAGAGCATACAAATAGACACAATATTCTTGTAATGAAGGTTAAAAGGGCAAGAAGAGTGTAAACAAACACAGCAAGGGAAGATACATCCACAAACTTATATTTTATTGCTTCATGATATGCACAGTTCAATCTATTACAAGATAAGGGCCTGGATCACCATGTAAGGAGTCCACTACAAGGGCCTACAGCACATTAGCTTCACAAAGAAATTTTGACAGAGCTTTGCTACAACAAAACTACTTTTTTTACAATGAGCCCAACACTCCAATTTATAGGAAAATGAGAGAAGAGAGAGAAAGGAAAATGGAAATCCCAAAATTTGTCCTTTAACCACTTGTAAGAGGTACTAAATGGAGTGAAATTATTGTATGTTACTTGTAAAAGGCTCCCCATACTGTCACAGGTGCTGCAGCAGAGAAGGAATGATGACCATGCCTCTTAATTGCACTCCCAACTACCAAATAAAACATTGTCATGAACCCGGCCACGTTTTATGAAAAAAACCTCATCTATTTCTCATAAAATATAGAATTTATTGATTTTTGTGCATTTCTCTTGGAGCCACAATTCCAACAGTACCAATTTTTGTGATTTTGTTGAGAAATGCAAAAGTTATGGCCTTATGAGTGCAAGAGCTATTTTGGATCCTGCAAAGCGTTTTTATTCATTTTGACGGGAATGAGCATTAACTGACTAGAGCCAAATATGTTTCTTTTATTTAAATATATATACCCTCATAAAACATTTTTACATAGAGGACATCTTGATCGTTCCCAGAAAGTCCAATTTCATGAAAATCGGAGCTCAAAGTCAAAAGTTATGGCCGTTTGAAGTTTGAGAGGTCAAACTTTGACTTTTCTCTTTATTGCTACGGCTATTTCGGAAAAATTGGGTCCGCGTGTCTCGGCTATCCGCACACATTCTTCCACATCAGCCGATTCAAGACTCCTTGTCCCTATGCATCCACCATTGACCAAGCCATTGACTTCCGTAATTCGCGCATCCCATGGTCCCTTTTGCAGCCTTTTCGCCTTTACGTGTCCCGCGTGTACTTTTTTTTTCCTGTCGGACAAAAATCTCCACACCACCCACAATAGACTGACTTGCGGCAAATCGGCCGATTCACGTTCGCACATACTTTTTGTCCTTGTTGTCCCAAACTGCGTGGAACAAAAACTTCCACTTTTGTTGATTTTCACTGCCTGTGGCCATTTTGGCTTTACGCGTCCCACGCGTCCCTGCATCCCAACTATCCCACGGACCGCCTGGGACAAAAATATCTGATTTTTCCACAAAACACTAGAATGAGCCCATTTTTTCATATTTTTTCAATTTTCTTAGATTTTTTTTTTGGATGGGGAAGTTAGAGAGAAGCCAAGGGGACCCCAAAAACATGATTTTGAGCCTTGAATAAATTTTACTTGCTCGGGACTGAAGAATTTGATGCATGTTATCAAAATTACCTTGAGGGGTGAATTTTGGATAACATGTATTTTCGACACTTTTGGCATGTTGACAATATCTCTTGTGGGGATCTATTCCGTGAAGTCCAGTGTTTGAGTAGTTGATTTTGGGCAACTCATACAAATTTGTAGCATCACTCCACCCATTCAACAGTATGGGAGGGTGTGGTGTTAATCCTACTTCTTCATGTTTCATGTCCTTGCCTTGTTACCTTGGATTTTTTTGGATCGTAACTCTCCGAGTTTGTGTCCTTGCCTTGTTGCTTTGGTTATTGTTCTTGGATCGTGGCTCACCTTTTATTGCATTTGATTGAATTATGTTTGGTGTTTTTTTGCCTTGTTATGCAAATTCACCCCTCAAGGTAATTTGGATAACTTGCATAATTTCCTCATGCTGAAGAAAGTAGAATTGGTTCAAGGCCCAAAAATCAGTTTGGGGGGTTTGCTTTCCTCTAACTCCCATATCCAAGAAACATCCAAGAAGTTAGACAAATTTGAGAAAATCTGAAAAAAATTGGCCTGTTCTAGTGAAATGTGGCAAAATCAGATATTTTTGTCTCAAACCACATAGGTTTAGTCGAAACATCAAGTCCTCGAAAACCCGATTTGCCCGAAATGGCCGAAAATAGTGAAATTCGGTTAGGTCGGGTCGAAATGTCCCCACCGCACATGGGACATTAGATGCCACAAGACCCGCATGGCCAAAATCACCGTAGGCAATTCAAATCGGCAAAGTCGAATAAATTTGGCCCGGGCGGTCTGCAAGGGATTTTGGGGCATGAGTTAGCCAAAATGCCGAAATAGCTTATCACAAAGGGATGTGGGCGGAGCGAAAGTCAACGACCCTCATGGCACAGTGTCGTGCAGTACGCATGGGACATGAGTTTGTCGAAAACCCAATTTTACGAAAATGCGGAGAAAGGAAGCTTGTGGGTGGAGTGGAGATTTTTGCTTGGGAAAGCCAGGAAAAAGGACCCGAAATAGCCAAAATGTCCGCATGCAAAGGAAAACAATGTAAATCATATCTCGATCTTTAAACGGCCATAACGTTTGACCCCGAGCTCCAATTTTCATGAAATTTGACTTTCTAGAACAAGCACGACATCCTATATGCCACAGTAAAACTGGATTTCTTAATTTTGATGAGGGTAGCTATATGAAAATGAAAAAACATCTTCAGCTCTAGTAAAGTCAATGCTCATTCCATTGCATGACAAAAATGCCTCGAGACCCAAAATAGCTTCCCGCACTCTCAGAAGGCCATAACTTTTGCATTTCTCAACGAAAACGCACAAAATTGGTACCGTTGGAATCGTGATTCCAAGCCCGATGCACAAAAATCAAGAAATCTTAAAAATGTGCCCAATTCAAAACAATGGTTTTATTTGGTAGTTAGGATGCATTCAATGAAGCATGGGCTGACATTTCTCACTACTGCAAGTTATGGGACAAGTATGGGGGCCTTTTGCAAGCAGCAGAACATCATTTCACTCCATTTACTACATTTTCAAGTGGTTGAAGGATAGATTTTAGGATTTTCATTTTCCTCTCTCTCTCTCCTCTTAGAAATCTATAAATTGGAGTGTTGGGCTCATTGTAAAGGGAGAGTTTTGTGTAGCAAAACTCTATCAAAATTGTTTTGTGAAGCCAATGTGTTGTAGGCCCTTGTAGTGGACTCCTTGCATGGTGATCTAGGCCCTTATTCTGTAATAGATTGGATTGTGCATACCAATGAAGCAATAGATACAAGTTTGTGGATACTTCTTCCCTTACTGTGTTTATTTGCATTCTTCTTGCCCTTTCAAACTCATTGCAAATATATTGTGTTTGTTTTATGTTGTTGTGGGGATTCATTATCATTGTGTGTGTATGAAATATTGTTGTGAATGCGATTCTGCTAGATTGTGGAGAACTGATATCACCTCTTTTAGTATGCACTTTGCTTATATTTTTCACACATTCGATGTTATTCTCACACTCTCCTTTTCGATGTATCACCGCTTTAGTGTAGGCTTTGTTTTCATGCACTCTCTCCCTAGTCCCTAGAAGGTTAGATTAAAACAATTTAGTTTTTTCTGCATTATAGAGTAGATTGTGGCGGGTAGTTTAGGAGCAAGAACCAGTTTTCTCGAAGGTTTATCTCAAAGTAGCAAGTCCCACAACTTGGAGATGGTACCCATGTTATCCAATCACATTTGAGTTCAACACACACTTGTGCAAACCAAAGGGTGCTATGATTTGGAGATAACATGCACTTTTGACATCACTCCGTTGACAATCTCCTTCTATGGAGCTATTACAGTGAAGCGTGCGCAAAGTGTCAATTGTTTTTTATTTTTTGATCGAGTAGTGGATTCGCACCATAGTGCACACCAAACATCTTGACATTGTATTATTTTTTTGAGTCGAGCTTCTTGGGATGCCTTGCAACAAGTTTTTACTCTCTTTACTTTGTTGTTGTTGGTTTTAGGTACCTTATTGTGTCCCTTTTTCCCAATTATTGTACATGAGTACCTCATCAGCCTAGTTTTGGGACTCATACCGTGGACATGCCACTTCTACTTTACGCCCTAGCTTCACTTGAGGGAGGTTCAGAGTAGGTATTTACCTTAGCTCATGTTCACCTAGGTATTTTATTTACCTTTATTGTATTTATCCTCACCCACTTATGTGTGTGGATATTTCTTTTATCTTATTTAGATATTAGGAAATACTATCTAGTTGTTAGGTATAGTTATTTCCTTGATCTATGGTATTGACTAGATCCTTGATGTCTAGTTCTCTCCTAAATCTATGGTCTTGACTAGTTCTTTGATGACTATTTATTTTCTTGGGTTATGGCTTGATCTACGACCTTGGTCGGTTAATATATTGTTATTCCTTACCTATATAAGCAAGGCCCATTCTCATTGTGATTCATTGAGTTCCATAATAATATATGATATTGTTGCTCATTTATTTGCAAAGGTTTATGTAAAGTTATTCTAGCGAATTACTTTCATCTTATTGATCGTGGTGTTTGATTAGCATCTATGTTCTTGGCTTAATACGATCTAGTTATCATTCCTTTTAATGACAAAGAAAGTCTAGAAAAGATAAATGGAGGCTTGAGAAAAGGGGATAGATATTGTTAAGAACAAGTGAGGGGATATTAGGCTTGGAATAAGTAAGAAATGCTTAGGTAAATAATTGAAAGGAAAACCAAAACAAGGCAATAGACCTTCGAGGAACATTAAATAAGAGGCTTGAGTAAATCACATGCATGAATAAGGAAAGCATGGTGATTGAGAAAGTAGTGAAGTATTGAAATTAGCTTGATAAAGGAGTAATAAGGTGTTTAGAGATGTTGGGATGATGGAAAATATTGGAAAATGATAAAACCATAAGAAGTGACTTGAAACCTTGGTGTAGACCTAAGAAGACCTAAAAAGGAAGAAAATGGTGTTGGGAATTATGGAGAGTGATATAGACCTCACAAATTTATAGAGAGAACAAGGAGGAAAAAGGGTATCAGGAAAGTACCACACTTTTGGTTGAAGGTTAGTGGATTTCTCTAGACACAAATATTTGCTTAAAACTAGGGCTAATTGAAGGAAGTGGGAAAAAATGGTAAAAGGAGTATAAAATAAAATGGGTAAAGGGTTGAGTGTGATGAAATTTTTAGGCTCTTTAATGGGCTTAAAGGGTAGTATAAAAGTTTACCAGTGAAGCTTGGGCCATGGTTTTGTGTCTTTTATGTTGAAAAATGTGATTTTGGAGGGCTAGAAGGAAGCACGAGTTCTAGAATGAGTTGGGATAAGAATGAAGGATGGGTACTTTTCCAAGCATTTATATATGATTGTTTAGTGGAACCAAGTAGGTGAAGAGTGTTTTCAAGCTTTGAATATTTATATATAGCATATGTTGATAAAAGGCAAGATTTGCCTTATTGTGAAAAGGTGAAAAATGGTATGGATTTTGGATGTTGTTTTCAAGTAATTGTTCTAATAGTGTGAATGATTTTGATTGACATTAGCCTCTATATCATTCGGTATAATACTAGGACCAAATGGAAGAAATGGAGAAACTGATGAAAAATATGAGAGAGGAAAAGAGAGGAAGAGAAAAGAAGAAACAAGAGAGAGATAGGAAGGAAACAAGAGTTGTGGGTTGAACAAGAGCTCAAGGATCTTAGGTAAGATGTGAATAATTTAGGGGAACAAATGTAAGCTAAAAAGGGGTGAGAGAGAACATTATAGGTTGTTTTGTGATGAAAAGAGGAGTTAAGTGGCCTACAAATCTACTTGTGAGGAAGAGATAAAGAGAGTAGCTGAGAGAAGTGATAGAAAGGAAGAGAAGGAGTTGAAGAAAGTAGAGAAGAGGATGAGAAAACAAGAGGAAGAAGTTTCAAAAGAGGTGGTATATGAAGAAGCTCATAATTTAGATGAAGAAGAGGTGATTACAGGATTCTTAGCTTGTCTTAAAGAAGAACAAGAAAATGAAGAAGAGGAGCAGCATGTTGAAGAATAATAAGGGCTCATTAATGGAGTTTATCAAGAGGCTAAAAGGCCTCCAAATTTTAAATCTGATAATTTATTTATATGGGTGAATGCATGTACACAAAGTGAAGAATAAAATGTAAGAAACAATTCCTTGAATGAAGAAATAGAAAATAAAAATGAAGAAAAGAAAGAATAAGAATTTGGTGAACAAATTCAAGTTCACTTTGTGAACTTCGATCAAAGGTGGAAATGCATTTGTTAGTATGCTAAGAGGTCATGGAAATCCATTACCAAGATGTGGAGTTGGATAAGTGGATGATATGATGTTAAAGCTAAGGAAAATTCTAGAGTAACATTGGAAAATGAAGCATGCATGCAATGAAGATTAAGGTGAGGTGAAGATTTGAGAGGAAGAAATAAGTCAAGAACTTGATAATTTGCAGCAAGATATAGTGCTCTTAGTAGAGGTGGAGCAGAAAATGAATAAAGATAACACGTTGAGCATGAGAGAAGACAAGAAAAGGACTAGTTTTCCTCTATTTTTACAATCTAAGGTGGATTTTATCTATGTATGTGCAGGTATGGACCAAGATATGAATGAGAAAGATGAAGAGAAGCAAGAAATTGATGAGGAAAATCAAGTGAACCATGAATAAGAAGAATACAAAGATGAAGGAGAAATTATTAAGCAAGAATATGACAAGGAAAGCAAGAAAGGAATAAAACAAGCAAACAAAAGACAAAAGGGAGAGAAGAAACATGAAGCCGAGGTCAAATATAGCAGAGAGGAGGAAATTCAAGAATGCAAAAGAATTGGAAAAAGAGAAAGAAAGAAAATAAAAATTGGACTCAAATCACTCCTCTTTGGGGGAGTATGATGCATGAGCATCATTGTAAATAGATAATTTTGGATTGTCTAGGATATTTTTGGTGTGTGTGAAGTCCATTTGGAGGTTTGTGTGATGTAAATAGTCCATTTGGACCCTTTTTTTTGTAATAAGTGGATTTTGAGAGGTTTCCCTCCAAAATCACTAGTTTAAATTTTCAAATTTGTTTTGTTAGTAGTTCTTAAGCTAAGTGTTAGTAGAGTCATTCAAGGGATGTTAATGGGTCATATGAAATACTCTCCACCTTAGGGCATGGCTACATGACCTTAACTAAGACATAAAACTTCCTTGGTTAGATCAAGCATGGTTGAAGTTAGTAAGCTAGAACCATAACTACCATATTCTTGTAATTTGTATGAAGAATTTTAATAGAGAAAGGGAGAGAGAGAGAGTGTGTGTAAGGAGAGAAGAAGGGTGTATTCTCCGATCTAGAGCCTTGATGGGCCGATGGCTCTTGGAGGTTTGTGTTTGCATGAATGATCTAATGAAAGCTTCTTTACATCTAATAGGAATTGTGTATAATAAGTCTTGTATGATATACGCATTTAATATTTATAAATATGTTTTTAAATAATCCTTAAAAGGTTTGTTGAAATCAATCTTTAGGTGAAGAAGGGTGATACTGATTAAGAATGGTCAAGAAGGAGCATTGGGAGATGAAGTAGCGCAAGAATACAGTCATAATCATGGGAAAATGGAGTTAACAACGATAGTAAGTTGTGAATAAGAGTATTATATGTTTGGAAAACTTATGTAGAATATTTGATCATAGGAATCCTAAGTTCATGATATAATAGTGAATGTGGGTACTATTAATATACACGAAAATGATTTAAAAGAAGCTAAACTCTGCAATTCGTGTGTGGACAATCCTTTGATTGAATTTTACAAGATTTAATGGTTATGATCTCTATCTTGGCCGTAATGAAATACAATAGAGAATGATGGCATGCATAGATATTTGTTAATACTTGATAGGGATTTTATGGTAAAGATCCTGACTTGAAGAAGAGTGAATGCATCTAAAGGGTAAATATTGTGTTAAAACAAATATTTTGGTGATGTACTGAGCTTGCGTGTTGAGTTATTAGGACTAATTAGTTAACCTATGTCAAGAAGACTGATAGTATCTTAGGTTGAGTTGATATTTAAAGGAAGGGTAAGGATCATCAAGGGACATGAAATATTTTGCATAAGAAACGAAGGAAGACACTTCTTTGTCTCGAATTGAGACATTTAGACATAGAATTTGATATCGTATAAATTGTATAAGGTTGGGTTGAGATTTTAAACTTCTTGTGAGCATTTATAGAGGATTAAGAATGTGATATACCTATTCTGGGAAGATTCAATGCATGAAAAAATGAATTAAGCTAGAAACCCTTATTTATTCTTGGCTTACCCTATTAAGGGTCTAAGGAAATTCTGAGATTATAACCATAGTTTTGGGGGTTAAGAGAAGGATCATACTTGTTGATAATTATGCAAAAGGGATTAAGGTATGAATTTAGGTATTCAAAAGGAATCAAGACATTTGGGAAGAAAACTTTAGCCCAATATTGTTGAGATATAGTTAACTATGAAATAACATAGTTTGAATGGTTTGGGAGCAAGGTAAATGTGAGTTCACCCTCCTTTCTTAGTAAGCATTGGAGATAAAGGATGAGAATAAATTTGAGAGGGTATAAGGGAGTTTGAACAAAGTAATAATGATCTAGAAATAAGAAGTGCTACTATCTCAATCAAGAATGCATGGATAGGCTTGTATCGAGATGATATCACGGTTTGTCTTAGTTGAATGGATATTTTAGTATGAATGCTACAATGAAGAGGTGTTTTATTAGAATAAAATGTTGGGAGTTTGATTTAAATATTTAAATATGACTGAAACCTCTGAAAATTTTGTTTCCAATGTGTCCACGGTTTGTCTAGTATAGTACCTAGCAAGTATCAAGAGTAAAAACATATGGGGAAATGGTAAAGAAAGTATAGAAAATAAAAATGGATGCTTGAGAAAAGGGGATAGATGTATTTAAGAACAATTTAGGGGATTGTAGGCTTGGAATAAGTAAGGAAGACTCAAGTAAAGCATTGAAAGGAAAACCAAAACAGGGCAGTAGACCTTCGAGGAACAAGAAACAAGAGGCTTGAGTAAATCAAATGCATCAATAAGGAAAGCATGGTGATTGAGAAAGTAATTAATCGTTTAAATTAATTTTATCAAGGAGTAATAAGGTGGTTAGAGGTGTTGGTATGATGGAAAATAGTGGAAATTGACAAAACCGTAAGAATCGACTTGAAACCCTAGGTGTAGACCTAAGAAGACCTAGAAAAGGAATAAAATGGTGTTGGGAAATATGGAGAGTTAGATAGACCTCATAAATTTGTAAAGAGAACAAGGAGGGAAAAGGGTATGAGGAAAGTATCACACTTTTGGATGAAGTTTAGTGGATTTTTTTAGACACGATATTTTCTCAAAACTAGGGTAAATTGAGGGAAGTGGGCAAAAACGATAAAATGAGTATAAAAGAAAATGGGTAAAGGGTTGAGTGATGAAACTTTTTGTAAGCTCTCTAATGTCCTTAAATTGTATTATAAAATTTTACCAATGAATCTTGGGTCATGGTTTTGTGTCTTTTATGCTCAAAAATGTAATTTTGGAGGGCTAGAAGGAAGCGGTGAGTGAGGTCTAGAATGAGTTGGGATAAGAATGAAGCATGGGTAATTTTCCAAGAATTTATATATTATTTTTAGTGGAAACAAGTAGATGAAGAGTGTTTTCAAGATTTGAATATTTTTATATAACATATGTTGATAAAAAGAATGATTTGGCTTATTGTGAAGGTGAAAAATGGTATGGGTTTTGAATGTTATTTTCAAGTAATTGTTCTAATAGTGTGAATGATTGTTGATTAACATTAACATATGTATCATTTGGTATAAGACTGGGATAGAAATGGAGAAATTGATGAAAAATATGAGAGAGGAAAAAGAGAGGAAGAGAAAATAAGAGAGAAGAGAGAGATAGCAAGAAAACAAGAGTTGTGGGTTGAACAAGAGCTCAAGGAACTTAGGGAAGATGTGAATAAGTTAGGGGAGGAACTGGCGAAAGATGCAAGCGGGGTGAGAGAGACCATTATAGTCGGTTTTGTGATGAAAATAGGTGTTAAGTGGCCATGAGCTACTTATGAGGAAGAGACAAAGAGAGTAGCCGAGAAAAGTGATGAGAAAAGAAGAGGAGTTGAAGAAAGTAGAGAAGAGGATGAGAAAACAAGAGGAAGAATTTTATAAAGAGGTGGTTTATGAGGAAGCTCATAATTTTGATGAAGAAGAGGTGATTATAACTTCTTAGCTTGTCTTAAATAAGAACACAAAAATGAAGAAGAGGAGCAACAGGTTAAAGAAGAAGAATGGATCTTTAATGGAGCTTCTCAAAAGGCTAAAAGGCCTCCAAATTTTAAATATGATATTGCATTTGTATGGTTTAATGCGGGTAGAAAAGGTGAAGAATAAAATTCAAGAAACAATTCCTTGAATGAAGAAATAGAAAACAAAAATGAAGAAAAGAAAGAAGAAGATGTTGGTGAACAATTTGAAGTTCAGTATGAACTAGTCATAGGTGGAAATGTAGTTGTTAGTGTGCTAAGAGTATCATGGAAAGCCATTACCAACATGTGGAGCTAGATAAGCTGGAGAATATGAGGTGAAAACTAAGGAAAATTCTAGAGAAACATTGGGAAATGAATCATGCAATGAAGATTAATGTGAGAGGAATATTTGAGAGGAAGAAACAACTAAAGAACCTGATAATTTAAAGCAAGATATCGTTCTCTTAGTAGAGGTGGAGTAGAAAATGAATGAAGAGAACAAGATGAGAATGAGAGAAGACAAAAAGGGACTGGTTGTTCTCTATTTTTCAATCTAAGGTGGCTTTTAGTTATGTGTGTGTAGGTATGGACCAAGATGTGAATGATAAATATGAAGAGAAGCAAGAAATTAAATGACGAAAAGCGTGAACCATGAATAAGAAGAATACAAATACGAATAAGGAGAAAGAATGAAGAAAGAAGATGACAAGGAAAGAAAGTAAGGAATCAAGCAAGAAAGTATAAGACAAGAGAGAGAGAGAGAGAAGAAACTGAAGATGAGCTCAAATGCAGTAGGAGAGGAGGAAATTCAAGAATGTAAAAGAATTGGAAAAAGAGAAAGAAAGAAAATACAAATTGGGCTCAAATCTCTCCTCTTGGGGAGTATGATGTAGAGCATCATTGTAAATAGATAATTTTCTCTTGTCTAGGCTATTTTAGGTGTTTGAAGTCCATTTGGAAGTTTGCGTGTGAGGTATATAGTCCATTTGGACCCTTTGTTTGTAATAAGTGGATTTTGAGATGTTTCCCTCCAAAATCACTAGTTTAAATTTTTAGATTTGTTTTGAACTAGTAGTTCTTAAGTTAAGTGTTAGTAGAGTCATTCAAGGGATGTAAATGGGGCATATGAAATACTATCCACCTTAGGGCATGAGTACATGAACTTAACTAAGGCATAAACCTTCCTTGGTTAGATCAAGCATGGTTGGGGTTAGTGAGTTAGAACCCTAACTACCATATTCTTGTAATTTGTATGAATAATTCGAATAGAGAAAGGGAGAGTGTGTGTGAGAGAGAGAGAGAGAAGAAGGGTGTATTCTCTATCTAGAACACTAATGGCTCTTGGAGGTTTGTATTTGCATGAATGATATAATGAATGCTTCTTTACATTTGATAGGAGTTGTGTATAATGAGTCTTTGTATGATATAATAGTGAATGTGGGTATTATTAAGATACTTGAAAATGATTTAAAAGAAGCTAAACTCTGAAATTTTGTGTGTGGACACTACTTTGATTGAATTTTACAAGATTGAATGATTATGATCTTTGTCTTCGCATAATGAAATAGAATGGATAATAATGGCATACATGGATATTTGTGAAGACCTCATAGGGCTTATATGTTAAAGATACCTTAAATGAAGAAGAGTGAATGCATCTAAAGGGTTAATATTGTGTTAAAAAAGTGATTTTTGGTGATGTACAAGCTTGTATGTTGAGTTATTAGGGTTAATTAGTTAACCCCTATCAAGAAGACTGATAGTATCTTTGGTGAGTCAAGATTTAAAGGAAGGGTAAGGATCATCAAGGGACATGAAGGATTTTTCATAAGAAGCTAAAAAGAAGACGATGCTCATCTCGGACTAAGACATTTAGACACGGAATTCTAAGATCACATAAATTGTATAAGGTTGGGTTAATCTTTTAAACTTATCATGAGCATTTCAGAGGATTAATAACGTGAAATACCTATTCTAGGGAGATTCGATTGCATGAAAAAGGAATTAAGCTAGAAACCCTTATTTATGCTTGACTTACCCTTGTTCATCGTCTAAGGAAATTATGAGATTATAACCATAGTTTGGGTTACAAAAGAAGGATTGGAATTGTTTATAAGGATGCAAGAGGGATTAATGTATGTATTTAGGTATTCAAGAGGAAACTAGTTATGTAATAAAAGCAAAATCATAGGATTTTTCGATGTGAATCCCTCATTTTTTACTAACGTGGGATGATCTCACAAGTGTGGACTTGCATAAATGAGATCAACCTCCAGAGAAGGTTGGTTCCTCTACCTAATCCTAATGCTAAGATACTCCTAAGGAAAGAAATGCAGTTATCTACTCATATTCTAACAATCCAAGGACCAGGGAGAGAGAAAAGTGCATAAAAATGGAAATCCTAAGCTAACAAAGGTGATAACACCAAGAAAAGGGTGGAGAGACACTCTCAAATGAGGGAGAATACAAGGAAAATAGTGAAAGAGAGGAAACACATAAGTTACAGGTCTAACACAACCTTGAACCACCATATCCACGAAAGAAACCATATTTGAACCCTGCAAGGAGAATAGAGGATGCACAAAATACCTACAAATGTAATGAAAGGAAAGAAAAAAATGTAATAGAACACACTAGGGCAGAAAGTATCCACAAAACAAGTATTTTATTGCTTTAAATGATGCACAATGCATTATAATGAATGTGAGAGGAAATATTCACCATGTAGAATCTCAAATATTAGGCTTTGACTCATACACACATGTGCAGCACTTGAAAGAGAATGCACAAGCATTACCAAAATGTCCAACATTACAAATGAGCCTCTTTTTACATTATATAGAAAATGGGAGAGAGAAAGAGAGGGGAGAATAGAGGGAAATTCAAATTCCCCTTTCCAACCACCAACAAGGTGCATTAAATCTCTAAAAACAATGATGGGCACCCTGTCAAATCCATCCCTCCATGATATTTTACTTGTTGGAGAAGAAAAGGGCACCATACTTCATTAATTCTGGTTGTTCAACTACAGGCGTGCTTTTTAATGTTGGAGACATTTTCCTATTTCACTAAAATCGAGCATCTAGGTGAGAGTTATGTACATTTTAAGTTCGGGGTTCGAGGATTTTGATTGGGTTCTCCAAGGACGCTTCCATGGTCCAAAATTAATATCCTTTTATATATTTTATGTCTTTATTCCTTTGGCCTACAAATGTTTTAGTTTTTCGAGTACTAGGAGCGAGGAATCTGGGACCGCTTGTTCCTAAATCTCTACTTTATCTCGCATTATACTATGTCTCCTTTATGTTTGAAGTTGGCCTTTATTGCGGGAACCTTTTGTTCTATGAAACTATTCGCCTCTACCTCGTTCTCCCGAACTCTTCATCCTCTACATTATAACCCCTCCTTTTTCCTCGCAAGTAACAACGTTCTATAAGGAACATGTTCCGCATGAACCTATTCTTTCTACACCCCAAAGCTCCATATGACACTTTGTCTCTGTACTCCCTTTGATCCATGAAAATTTTAGAAATGCGACGGGAATCGGTGACCGTGGGAACTAGTTCTCGAGTTCCTTCCCCGACCCACATATATGAACTTAATTGAATGTTTTGTACTACGGTTTAAATACCACTACGGAGAACCTTGATTCCATGGGTACTAGTTCCACTAACCCCTCCTAATCCACAATACACTGGCCTTTAGGAAAGGTCGTTTTCCAAATTTCTTCAAATTTACGAACTATTTGGGATTTTCTGGATCTAGGGAGTTAGGAAAAGAGTAGAGAAGTTCCCCCAAGGCTAATTTTATTCATTTTACCATTTTATCATATTTTGGATAAGTATAGAATCGAGCAAGGGAGAAAGGGAGGAATGCACCCAAATGATTCCAAGCACCCAAAAGCATAAGAATGCTTGTTTTTCCCAATGTTTCATCATGGAAGCTCTAGCAAATTTCCAAGTCCAATTCTTTCATGTTAGGTTATGGAGCTTGTTTTCATGTGAGAAAGTGTTGAAGACTGTACACTAAGAGTACTGTACACTTTCCACAGTTGTCTCAGGGTTTAGGGTAGGGTCAAGCCCGAGTAGGGGTCAGGGGTGGCAGCCCCGGTAGCAAGGGTTCATGGCGCAGCCCACAAGAAAACTTTTTGGCCTTAAAACGTGCCTGATATACCGGGAAACATGTGTTTTTCTCATATGGGTGGTATTTTTGACCCATAGGTTTATGGGACGGTTTTTGCCCATGGTTTTGATACCCACGGTTTTGTAAAACTACTTAAGTAGTTGTCTATTTATATGGTTTTGTGCATATGGTAGATAAATAAAAACATTGCAGATGTGTTTTGAATTTGGGTGTGAATTATGTAGAGTTTGTTGAGCATAGCTCCAAATAGATCTAGGTATTGTATTGAGAGAGCGGTGGCTTGTAATAAAATCTGAGCAAGTGATTCTTGGTGGACGTAGCCCAAATTGGGTGAACCATGTTAAATATTGTCTCTTTGTGTTGTGTTATTTTATTCTACAATTTTATTTGAGATCTGTAATATTTTTCTACATATTAGTTTCTACTATTGCGATTCTGTGAGGGATTATTCCACATATTTTATCCCTTATTTCCTAACAATTGGTATCAGAGCCTGGTTTGGTTTTCTAAAGTTTTGAATCACATGGAAAGTTTTATCTTGAGTGGGAGCTATGGCAGATGATGGAAGATCTAGGGTTGATAAATTCAATGGGTAGAATTTCAGTCTTTGGAAGATGCAGATGGAAGATTACCTTTATCAGAAGGATCTTTATATTCCACTATCTGAGAAGGTGAACAAACCCTGAGCATGATGGATGTGGAATGGGATTTTTGGATAGGAAGGCACTTGGGACAATCCGGTTGTGTCTTGCATCTTTGGTATTATTTAATGTTTCAAAGGAAAAGACTACAAAAGAACTGATGGATGCATTAGGGAAGTTATATGAAAAACCCTCTGCCTCTAATAAGATATTTTTAATGAAAAATTTGTTTAATATGAAGATGTCTGAGAATGGTTCAATAGTAGATCATTTAAATGATTTTAATACGGTTGTAAATATGCTAGCTTTGGTTACAATAGAATTTGATGAAGAAGTTAGGGCTTTATTAGTTTTGTGCTCTTTACCTGAGAGTTGGAATAGCCTGGTAATGGTGGTAAGCAACTCGGTTCCAACTAACTCAAAGTTGAAGTTTGAGGATGTTGTAGGGGTGATTCTAAGTGAGGAAATGTGAAGAAAAATCTCTAGTGAATCTTCTACTTCAGGGAATGCTTTGATAGTGGAAACTAGAGGGAGACAGAAGAATAGAGGAAGCCGTGGAAAATCAAAGGATCGAGCAAGGTCAAAATCCAAAAGCAAGATAGTATGTTGGCACTGTGGAAAGTCTAGGCATGCAAAGAAGGACTGTTGGGAGCTTCGAGACAAGAAGAAACAACAGGAAGAAAACAAGGAGGAAAATGTGGCAACGGGTAATGTATGTCAGATGCTTTTTTTTTTTGCACAATATTATCAATCTTGGGTTTTAGATTCGGGGGCTTCTTTCCATGCTACTCCACATAGGCATTATTTTTTGATTATGTTCAAGGAGATTTTGGGCATGTTTTTCTTGGTGATGATGAGCCTTGCAACATAGTTGGAAAAGGTTCTGTTCAGGTTAAGATGTAGAATGGGAATACTTGGCTATTGAAGGATGTCAGACATGTGCCTACATTAAGATGAAATTTGATATCGACAGGGAAGTTGGGAAGTGATGGTTGTACTATGATATTTACAAATGGACTCTTGGAAGGTTACCAAGGGTGCTCTTGTGGTGGCAAGAGGTAAGAAGGTTGGAACCTTGTATTTAACCACTTATAGCACTAATGTTTGTAATCTTGTGGCTTCAGAAGTAGATACAACATTGTGGCACTATAGGCTCGGTCATATGAGCCATAAGGGCATGGAGATCATAAAGAAGGATTTTCCTGGATATACAAAAACAGGTTTGGAGTTATGTGAGGACTACATATATGGGAAATAGAAGTGAGTAAGGTTTCTCAAGGTTAGACCTACAAAGAAAGAGAGTAAGTTAGAGATGGTGCACTTTGATGTGTGGGGGGGCTCTAATGTATCATCTCTTGGGGGTTCAAGTTATTATGTTACTTTTATTGATGATGCAACAAGGAAAGTTTGGGTTTATTGTATTAGAAAAAATATGATGTATTTGACACTTTTGTTAAATGGAAAGCCTTGGTAGAGAATGAAATAGGTCTTAAGCTAAAATGTCTCAGGTCATATAATGGAGGGGAGTATCAAACAATGAATTTGATGATTACTATTCTAAGAATGGAATCCATAAGAAAAAGATGGTTCCAAGAACTCCAAAGAGAATGGGGTGTCAGAAAGGATGAACAAAACAATAATGGAACGTGCTAGGAGCATGAGGTTACATGCAGGACTGCCTCTTTCTTTTTGGGTAGAAGTGGTGAGCACAACTGTGTACTTGATAAACAGAGGACCCTCAAGTGCCTTGGATGGAGGCATACCTGAGGAGGCTTGGTATGGTAAGAAATTTGATTATTCATTTCTTAGAGTCTTTGGATGTGAGGTGTTTTCCATATAGACAAGGATGATAGGACCAAGCTAGAGGCTAAATCAGAAAAATGTACTTTCATTGGTTATGGTGGTGATGACTTTGGATATAAATGTTGGAGTATTAAGGACAAGAAAATCATTCGATCTAGGGATGTGGTCTTTAATGAGAAATTCATGTATAAGCAGTAGTTGTAGGAAAATAGGGAAGAATCCAAGAAAGAATATGCAGTGGTAGAGGATCTTTGGATGGAAAGTGACACATGAATCAATTTCAGAACCTCCTCAACAGAACCCCAAACTCCTATATTGAGGAGGTATTCTAGGGTAAGAAGAGAACTGAACATTTTTCTCCTTCTCTTTATTATTTATTACTCACTGATAGTGGAGATCTAGAGAGATTTGATGAAGCAATGCAGGTAGATGCTAGGAAGAAGTGGGAGCAAGCCATGGATGAGGAGCATCAGGCTCTCATGGAGAACTAGACATGGGATTTGGTGAAGCTACCCAAAGGAAAAAGAGCATTACAGAACAAGTGGGTGTTTAGAGTCAAAGAGGAAGAAGGAGGAAAGAAAAGATACAAGGCCCGGTTGGTGGTCAAGGGGTTTGCACAGAAAAAAGGTATAGATTTTGATGATATTTTTTCTCCTGTAGTAAAAATGACTTCTATTAGAACTATTCTTGGAATAGTCAGCAGTAGAAGAAGACTTGCACTTAGAGCAACTTGATGTAAAGACTACATTTCTCCATGGTGATTTGGAGGAGGAACTATATATATGCAACAACTAGAGGGCTATGAGGTCAAAGGTAAAGAGGAGATGGTGTGCAAACTGAAGAAGAGCTTGTATGGCTTGAAACAAGCTCCACGTCAATGGTATAAGAAATTTGATAGCTTCATGATGGAGCAAGGTTATATTAGATGTCATTCTGACCATTGTGTGTATACAAAGAAATTTGAGGATGGTAGTTATATTATCTTGTGTCTGTATGTGGATGACATGTTGGTTGCAGGTAAAAACATGCAGGAAATAAAAGTACTCAAGAAGTAGCTAAGTGAATCCTTTTCTATGAAGGATTTGGGGGCAGCCAAACAAATCCTTGGTATGAGGATATCTCGGGATAGGAAGGAATGAAAGTTGACTTTATCTCAGAAGAGTACATTAAGAAGGTCTTGGAGAGGTTTAATATGCAGGATGCTAAACCGGTTGGGACTCCTTTGGTAGGCCATTTCAAGTTATCAAAGGAGCAAGTGTCCCAAGACAGAGCAGAGAGAAACCAGATGTCCAAGGTACCTTACTCATCAATGGTTGGTAGTTTGATGTATGCCATGGTGTGCACTAGGCCTGATATTGCCCATGCAGTGGGAGCGGTGAGTAGATTTATGAGTGATCTAGGTAGAGATCACTGGCAGGAAGTAAAGTGGATCCTTTGGTATTTGAGAGGGACCATGGGGACAATTTTTGTGCTATAGTGGATCAGACACCACTTTGTGTGGTTATGTAGATTCAGATATGGCTGGAGATGTAGACAACAGGAGGAGCATGATAAGTTATGTTTACACTGTAGGTGGGACAACAGTGAGCTAGATTTCACGACTACAGAAGTTGGTGGCTTTGTCAACCACAGAGGCTGAGTATGTTATTGCCACAGAGGCAAGAAAAGAAATGATTTGGTTACAACAATTGCTTGAGGAGTTGGGGCATAAGAAAGGAGGAAGGAAAGCTACATAGTGATAGTCAAAGTGTTATACACCTAGCTAAGAACTCGCTTTCCACTCTAGGATGAAGCATATATAGTTAAGGTACCATTTCATCAGACAACTTTGGAGGAAGAGAGTTCAAGCTGGAGAAGATTCATACCAATAAGAATCCTGTAGACATGATGACCAAGGTGGTCACAAGGGAAAAATGAAGTTGTGTTCACTTTGGTTGGTCTTCATGAAAACTAGTGAAGGGTTGAGAAGCTTGCTCAGAGGAAAACTAGTCTCCAAGTGGGAGATTGTTAGGTTATGGAGCTTGTTTTCATGTGAGAAAGTGTTGAAGACTATACACTAAGAGTATTATACACTTTCCATAGTTGTCTCGCCGGGAGTTGGGCCGGGCCGGCCCCAAAGCAAGCGGTTTGGGTGAAGCCCCCGATAAAGCAGCGAGGGTTCGTGGGGGCGAGCCCCAGATTTTTTTTGGCCTTAAAACGTGCCCGATATCGGGAAACGTGCTTTTCTCATATGGGTGGGATTTTTGACCCATAGGTTTATGGGATAGTTTTGGCCCATGGTTTTGATACCCACGGTTTTGTAAAACGCTTAAGTAGTTGTCTATTTATATGGTTTTGTGCATATGGTAGATAACATAAAAACATTCAGAGATGTGTTTTGAATTTGGGTGTGAATTCTGTAGAGTTTGTTGAGCATAGCTCCAAACAGATCTAGGTATTGTATTGAGAGAGTGGTGGCTTGTAATAAAATTTGAGCAAGTGATTCTTGGTGGACATAACCCAAATTTGGGTGAACCACATTAAATAATGTCTCTTTGTGTTGTGTTATTTTATTTTGTAATTTTATTTGAGATCTATAATATTTTACATATTAGTTTCTATATTGTTGTGATTCGTGAGGGATTATCCGCATATTTTATCCCTTATTTCCTAACATTTCAGCTATCCCATTTTTTTGTGAGGGAAATGGATAACAGGAGTCAAGACATTTGAGAAGAATAATTCAGCCCAATATTGTTGAGATACGATTAAGCTATGGAAGAACACATTTTGAAGGGTTTGGGAGTGAGGTAAATGTGATTTCACCCTTCTTTCTAAGTAAGCATTGAAGATAAAGGATGAGCATAAATTATAGAGGGTCTCGGGGAGTTGAACTAAATTAATGATGATCTAAAAACATGAAGTGATAATATCTCAAGCAAGAATGCATTGTACATGCATATATTAGATGATATCATAGTTTTTCCTAGTTGAATGGATATTTTAGGATGAATACTACAAGGAAGAGGTGTTTTCTTAGAGTAAAAGGTTGGGAGTTTGATTGAAATTTTGACAAATGACTAAAATCAATAAAAATTTAGTTTCTAATGGTGTCCATGGTTTTTCCAATAGAGTATCTGTTGTGGACATAAATCACAAAGACACCCCGATTGTTGTAACTCGATAGATATAAAATGTCAGTGTGATTACATAACATGGAGCTTTTCCAAAAGTGTGGGACTTTGCAATCGGGAAAGATCTCTAGATGAATTTTAGTTTTATTCCTCTATTCTGATACACACACTCAAATTGTAGAGGATCTATCCTAAAATCTACTCTAACTTTCCAAGGAGACATGGTTAAAAGGATTGCAAGAAATTGAACCTAAGCTACAAGAGGTGATGCACCAAAAGGAATGTTGAACACCTGCTTTGCATGGAGATGAAAACCAATAATTTTTAAGGGGATGAATACACACCACAAGTCAACCAATTGCTATGAATTCATTCACCATTAAACATAGATCATTAAATATGTAACATAATTTAACATGCGTAATTAACCAAAATTGTAATGAGAGATCAAGAGAATGCAATGAACATAAAAGAGGGTTGAACTTCATCCACAGACTTATATTATTACTCCACATATTTGATACAGTGCATTATAATGGCCAAGAGGCACTAATTTACATTACAACTTGAATGAGAGGTTTGAACTCCACAAATTCACTTACATACAAGAGAAGAAGGGAGGGTAGAAAACAAGATTATCCAACCTTAAAATGAGCCCCTCCTTATAATATATAGGAAGAATGAGAGAAGGGAGAGAGAGGAATTCAAAATCTTCTTCAACCACTAAAAATACATTAAAATCACCTACAACAATGATGGGTGCCACTATAAAACCCATACCTCCATGTACTTTTCCTTGTTGGGGAAGAAAGGAAGCCCATACCTTCATCATTTGGTAGGTGAGAAATCTAGAAACATTCCTCTAAAATGGCGGATCTGTATTTCCTCATTTTGAAATACTTAGTCTCACCGAGAGGACACTAAGAGCTTTCCAAAAATTCCTATTTTGTGCAAATCTGAGCTCCCAGTCAAAATTTATGGCCATCTGAAGATGAGGGTGTCATACCGCATGATAAATGCAGATGGTTATCTACCTCTTTTCGGACTCCGACAATGCATCGCAACCTCTGAAATCTGAAATTTCAAATTTTTGGCATTCGAGCTTCAAGATTTTATGCTTGAGATATTTTGTTCTTGTTGATTGCTCGAGCTTGTGAAACCTCCAAACCCCAAATTCTGAAATTCGGACTTGAGTTTCAGACTCGAAATTGTATTGTATGCGACATTATTCACCGTGAGCTCATGAAACCTCCGAAACTCTAAAACCCGAAGTCTAAAATTTAGACTTCGGGTTTCAGACTCATTAGGTTTTAGGGTTTTCAAGACTTGAGGTTTCGGTGATTTTGGGGCTTTGGGTTTGAGGATTTTGGGGTTTATATTTTAGGGATTTCAAGACTTGAGGTTTGAGGATTTTGGTAGTTCGAGTTTCAAGATTTTTCATCCATCCGGGTCGTCCATATCTCTCGAAATCCCGATGCGAATTTCAAACTTTGGGTTTCAAACCTTTTTCCCCCATGGCATATGAAACCTTGAGAATGCCAAAACCCCGAAGTCAAAATTTGGACTTCGAGTTTGAACTTCCTTTTCCTACCATGTGGCATTGTTCACCACTCGACCCGATGTCAACTCTAAACTCCCAAATGTCGAAGTCTTAATTTTGGACTTCGGACCTTTTGAGCCTTCCGATTTGGAATTTTTTTCCCCACGAATCCAAATACTTACACATCACTTCGAAAATTTCTCACTCAAGCCCGAAATGGGAGCTCTTATGGCTAAAATGATCCCTCCATTTTATCTTTGGGGTCTTGTGTTTTTCAATTTTTCCGAGGGCCAAAATTCGATAACAAAGTACCTAGAAAGTATCAAGAGTAAGAGCACATGGGGAAATGATAAATAAATTCTAGAAAAGATAAATGGAGGCTTGAGAAAAGGGGCTAGAGATTGTTTAGAACAAGTGAGGGATTGTAGGCTTGGAATAAGTAAGGAAGACTCGGGTAAATCATTGAAAGGAAAACCAAAACAGGGGCAGTAGACCTTCAAGGATCAAGAAAGTCATGAAGCATTGAAATTAGTTTGATCAAGGAGTAATAAGGTGGTTAGAGGTCTTGGGATGATAGAAAATAGTGGAAATTGACAAAACCATAAGAAGTGACTTGAAAATAGGTATAGACCTAAGAAGACCTAGAAAAGGAAGAAAATGGTGTTGGGAATTATGGAGAATGAGATAGACCTCAAAACTTTGTACGAGAGAGAACAGGGGAGGGAAAAGGGTATGAGGAAAGTATCACACTTTTGGTTGAAGGTTAGTGTATTTTTCCAAACACGGTTATTTACTCAAAATTAGGGTTGATTGAGTTAAGTGAGCAAAAATGGTAAAACGCAGTATAAAAGAAACTGGGTGAAGGGTTAAGTGATGAAACTTTATAGGCTCTATAATGGGTTTAAAGGGTATTAGAAAAGATTACCATTGAAGCTTGGGTCATAGTTTTGTGACTTTTGTGCTCAAAAAGCAAATTTGGAGGGCTAGAAGGTAGTAGTGAGGTCTAGAATGAGTTGGGATAAGAATGAATGGTTGGTACTTTTCCAAGCATTTATACATGATTCTTTACAGGAACCAAGGATTTGAAGAATTTTTTCAAGCTTTTAATTAGTTGTATATAACATATGTTGATAAAAAGAAAGATTTGGCTTATTGTGAAAAGTTGAAAATGGTATGGATTTTGAATGTTGTTTTCAAGTAATTGTTCTAACAATGTGAATGATCTTTTATTGACATTACCCTATGCATTAGTTATCTCTTGTTCTGTAGTTTTTTTGGAACAAACTTAGGTAGCCTAAAATGGATGTTGATGATTCCCTTCACTCGACCATTATACAATCAAATAGCACGAGAAATCTCCCTAAGGACTCGATGAATTGATTATCCTCTAGATAAATTTGTACATTGGGGTGCCATATACAACATTGAATATTATGGGGTAGTATTGGTTACAAACCATCTCAAATCTCTTCCTATAATTATGAATTCGCATATTACTAAAAACCCTAAACATTGTATGTGGATGTTAAGGTGTCCTACTAGGAACTCCCGAAATTGTTGTACCACACATACTGTATCCAATAAGTAGGACATCATGTATAAATCTTCCCCATTTTCTTGAGTGCTAGAAGATTTTTCCTAATGTTGTAGGATATAACTCCAACTACGAAAGGGATCATGTTATCATTTATAATCATTGATCCAAAAATGGTGTTTTCCCCTGGTACAGATTTTTAAAAAAATCGGATTCTTTAATTTCTGATTTTTAAAATTGATCAAGAGTGATTATTGTTTCACTTTTGGGTGTTTTGAAACCCCAATTTTTTTCAATTTTCTCTTAACAATCAATTTATCGTTTTAATCAACTTTTTGTGAATTAATAGAAATATTACAAAACCATTAAAATATGATCACAAGTTGAGTTTCATAATGCATTCAATTTGATTTTTAATCGAAATTGATTGTGCATTCATTTGTTTGTTGTGGATAATGGATTCTCAAATTTTAACTTAATCCAATTTTGTAGTTAATTTCTTTGCTTAATCAATTCCTTATACTTGAATTTTTTGTTATTTGATCAAAAGCGAGAAAATAAAGCGAAAATAAAATCCACACGTTGATAATGGAGTTCACCCAGATGGTCTACGTCTCCGAATTCACTTAATCATGAATCGATCTACTAAATAACACTTGAAGTACAATTATACCTTCCAAAGTGATTAATAGATCTTTGTCACCTATAAATTGGTTGATTTAGATTAGTAAAACTCTATAAATTACCATAAACTCGTCATCAAATCCATTTGTGGCCTGCAACATCTCCACGGTGTGATAGTCATGCAATTGTGAAAAATGCCTACACATGGAAAACTATAGCACTTCATGAATAATAAATGACACTTGGTTGTGTTTGTCTTTGAATTATGAACACTTTTCCTTTTTACAACAAAGTCTAATTTGGACTCTAAAAGGTTCAAAAATCAAGTTTTCTAAACTTCTCTTTCATTGCTCTATCATAGTCCTAGCAAAGAAAAAGTCTTCTTTAAATGACAATGAGCTAATTTTCTACATCTTTGAGCCCTTTGGTGTGTTCATTGCGTGTAAATTTTGTGACCCGTAGGTCACCTGGTTCGATCCCTCTATCATCCATTCTCATCAACCATTTCACACTATAGTGGGAAAGTCCCACATTGGTCATGCGAGAGGTAGATAGGTTGTTTATATTTGGGTTGACCCGCCCAATATATGCATGACTTAAGTCACATCTGTTCCTTGTGTTCCTTGGCATGTGGGTTGTGGCTATTTGGTTTATTATAACTACTAGCCGAATAGGGAGGTGTCATGTAGGGCATGTGGTTGTTGACTCGCCATGCAATGTATATGTGGCACCGATTAATTTGTTCGAACCGCCAAATTCATTGGGCTGAGTTGTTAGGTTGTTGAGGCCACGTCGATTGTAGTGAGTTGGTGCATGGATTTTGTTGTGTCGTTATTTATGTGGACCGATCGATTTTATAAGTTTGAGCTAGATATATAACCCCTCAAGCCGTATAAGGAACTAAGCCCAATCAATGTGGAGATAATAAGGTCGACTCGGTGGGGAGTTGACCACCCCACCGTGGCCGATAAGTTGCCGGCGAGCTATCCTTAATACAATGCAATGAACAATTAAAAACCTGCATTACAATTCAAATACCTGCAACAATATAATCCCACATGCAAGAGATATAAACATATAATGGAAAATATATACAATTTTTCATCAATGGTGATATGACTCAAAGGCAAGCACCCCTCGTAAAAAGAGTGTGTCGAACCCAGGTTGGTGAGGGCCCTAGCTTGATAAATAGTGTGGCCCACCATTTTTTTAATTATGTGTCGCAAATACCGACATCTAAACACATAAAAATCTCTTTACCCATTTTTGTCACTTTTCGCAATGTCATTCATCCACATCGCCAGAGATTCACTGCGAGTTGTCCCGAATCTTGCCTATTGGTGAAAAATTTCATCGGGCCATAACTTACGCATATGAGCTCCATTTTTTATTTTTTTCATATCGATGGAAAGATCTCAAGATTTTATTTAGCTTGAAATAGTTTAGGGATATTTAGGGATCATCTACACTCAAAATATCCTCGAGATCACTCCTCCTTAATAAGATCATTTTTTCCTCAAAAAGGAAACTCACCCACCGAACTGTTAATAGATTCTTTACATATCACAAACATGTATAACCTAGTTTATAGCATGTTAAGCTTTAAAAAATTGCAATATATCAAAAATCCATTAATAGTAGTGTAACCCATGGCCAATACTGCAACTGATATGACGATCAAAATTCCATATTCATTTGTTGTACTCTGATCCTACACCATTGTCAACTATGTAAATGTAACATGCATTCACATTTTGTTAGTGCAATAATTGTACAACCTATTTGTAACCATGTTTGACAGTTAAAAATATTAAAGCCTAAAAATAAATACTTATAACATGTGCAAGAATCATGCATATTACAAAACGTTTGTATAATTGTTACACATACAAACAATGCCTACATGATACATTTGCACAATTTTAAACAACAACATTCTCACGAATACAATTTTCCAAAAATAGACATTCTAATCAACTGACCATGCCCCAAAGAAACATTTGTACATTTTGTTATAAATTAAGTTTTCCAAAACCATCAAAAAGATAAATTTACCCGAGTATGATAAACCTGTCACCCGGATTTTCCCGCACGCTACTTCATCAAAATCAAAGCTAATATATACATGGGAAATTTTTCCTTTTTTAAAATTCAACAGGAATCCCAAAAATGACTTGAATAATTTGTATGTTATTCATCAATTACAACTATGCAAACATAAAATTGAGGAATTGTTTACCCACCATTTTAATTACATTTTCCTGTTTAGGTGGTTGATTCACTTCAGTGTTTACCATGAACCACTACAAGGGTCATTTTCAAATCTATTGGTTTTACATTGCTTTCCTTCTTAACAAATTTCAATTTTTTTCTAGGATGAAGGCGGCACCACTTCTCATCATGTGATTCTTAGGTCTCCTTGTAATTGGGAGGTCGGGCGTTCAAATCTATGTTTCATGTTAAGGCGGCCTACTACCGACGGTTGGATACCCTAGTGATGGGGCACCACAATAATGTGGTTTAATCCATGGGCTTGCTAAGAGCTTAAAATACCATCCTTGGATGGTTCCATGGCAGTGTGGGCTGGTGATGCCCAAAGGGCTAGGGCCCTCTCCCTAGGTAACTCAAGAAAAAAAAATTGGCAACACTTCTATATTACATGACCTTTCTTTTACAGTGATCACAAAATCTTTTGTCCACATTTTTAGGAAACTTACCTAAACTGATTTTCTTTGAGCTTCATTTAGGAGAGTGATCTCTCTCAATATTTTCCAATAAAGATTTACGTTTCCTACATTTGGCTACACAATGGTTAGACATCCCAAAAAATGTGCATGGATAGCTATACCACATTTTTTGCATATCATTGCCAAATTTCTCAAATGTAGATAATGGATCAAGATGTTTACCTTTTCCTTTCTTATTATGGTAAACAAGAGGTGGAGGAATCTCTATACCTCTTTGTGGTGATCTCTTACCAAATCCTTCTTCTAAGGATGAATCACCAGATGCTAATGGGGAAGCCTCTTTGTTGTTAGAAGCTTGTCTTCTTTCAACGGTTGTGGAGCCTTCTCCAACTTCCATTTTCCCTTCATTAGCATACCCCAATCCTACAAAACGAGGTCATTCTTCAACCTATATGGGGTTAGATATGCCTTGATTATCCTTACCAAGGCCAATTCCATTAAATCCCATTTTATTTAATAATTTAGATCCAATTCCCTTTGTGTGATTTTCAAAATCACCTAGAACATTACCTGAATCTGATTCTGTATGGGAAGAGGAATTAGATGGTGCAATACTTACAATGCATTCTTTTTTATATTGGATGCATCAGTAGTGGTTGGTACCTCTTTCTTGGGTCCACCAAGTTGTAACACCATCAAGAGCTCATCCTTAGATTCAAGCTCTTTTTTCAAAATTCCAATTTCTTCCTCCAAAGAGAACAATTTACAACTCGGGAATGCATTCTCTTCCTAAATATTATGATTGAATGATTCAAGCTCATCAAGCTTTTCCTTTTTTAAAATTTTTCCCATGGTTTTGCATGCACAATGAGAAAATAAACATGTGACCTTCTTCACACTGACCTCTTGAGGTCGTGACGAGACAACCGAGTGTAGAATGATTGTGAATGTGAGTGTAATGATCGGGATCAAGCTAATTGGGAAATATTATATCTTCAACACGTAATGTCGGGATCTCGTGAGTCTAAGGCAAAGAATGCTCTCCTAACTTGAGGCTGGTGTGATGGCTTGGTCTCGAGATAATAGTCGTGCGGGGACTCCAATCAATGTTGAGCTCTCGCCAAGATTCATGTTTATTGGTTATTGAACACGTGGAAAATGACCTAAGAGTGCCTCGTATAGGTTTCAAATAATGTCATGGAAGTAAGAGCGAGAGGCATGTTGGAGCCACAAGGAGCTATGGGTGATTTTCTATTTTGGTCCAAAAATTCTTATCTTGATCGATTCTTTATGTTCAAGTAAGAAAAGTTGTGCAATAATATATGGTGGAAGCGGTGAAGATATGAATACCAATATACGCAAACTAGTGTCAATGTCTAACTAATTAGCAAGCACATTGGGTTGTAGGACCTAAGGATCACAACCAAAGACTCGTGGAGGTTGTGGCCCTTATATGGTCATGCGCGCAATCAAACCCTATTGCCGGGGAGTATTCCAATAGTCGTAGGCTTGATTAGAAGTAGTAATGTTTAGCATATTGAGTTGTTCTATCTTCTCAAAGAAAAAGTTCCAGTATGCATAAGACTCACAAACGTAAACTGGTATCAATTTCGATTAATAATTATGGCCTATTGGGTTGTGGGACCAAGGGATCACAATTGTACATCATTTTACCATTTGTGGATCGTTGATGATCATACTGAATTAAATAAATGATTTTTGATAAGAAAACTAATTAGTGAAGGAAATATAATCTATGTTTTTGGAGTTTTCACAATATATTGGATCAAAGCAATAAAACCAAATTAATCCATCCAATGAAATATTTTTATTCTTATCTAACTTTTAAGCAATGTGATCTAATCGATAAATAAACTAAAGACAAGTAATCATTCGGATGAAGTGGTTACTTGTGCAATTGTGTGAATCTAATCAAAAATAAATAACCTAATTTAATCAAAAACCCTTCAAACCCTACCTCAAAGGTGAAGAACAAATCATGACCCTAAAAGGGCTATTGTTCCCCACAACTTCCCTAGTAATTTTAAAGAGGAAAACTTACTAATGATTTTATCTACTTGTGATTGATTAATCTATTGAAATGAATGATTTTCTACTCTATTTGATATGAATTATTGAAACTAGAGATTTGAAATTGACAAATCAACAATCAAAAAAAAAAACAAACACACAATTCCAACCTAGACAAGCAAGAGCTTTGAAAAATTTTGTTGTATCTCGTATCTCTCCCCTTAGTATGTTCCTTTCTTTCTCTCGAGTGTTCATGTGAGTCAAGGATTGGGAATGCAAGAACGAGAAGGATGATGATACTTGAGCAATGGCAGCTTGATGGCGGTATGGATGTAATGCAAGTAGAAGAGAGATAGCACAAGAGATCAGAGATTGGCTATGCAATTCCTAGCAAGATCGTAGCAGCAATACAATACAAGATACACAAAATTCTCGTGCCTTTTCTTGAATACAAGCATGGAATATATAGGAATGGAGGATGGGAGGTGCCTTTAAGCTCAAGGCAAGAAGGAGCAATTCCAACTAAATAAATATATTTAAAAATATAAGGAGGAAGGAGAACCAAGTAATCAAAGCTAATTTTAGGCAATTTGGCTAACAAATGCGTGTAAAAAGTGAAATTAAGTGAACCGTCGCATGTTAAAACAAGTGTGAGACAATGGAAAAAGAGAGCAGGACCGTCACCATGCGCGGGCGTCGATCCACGGCACTAGAGGCCAAAACATGCGCAGAAAGAGGAAGGAAGCTGGAAAAAGTGGGAAGGCTAAGTAAAGACGTCTAGCAACAAATATACACTTGTGAATGGAATTTGGAGCTCAAACACCTTCTTGAAAGGACTTGAATCATCATTTAGGACTTTTGCAACCATTTTTCCGATAATGTAGCACATGGAATTTTGGGTGCGTACATAATGCCCCCTCAAAGAAGTGTCTTAGTCATGAAAATGCATAAAACATAGAGTCTAGGTATGGTGTTCCTAAAAAGGGGAGTTAGAAGTTATACCTAACACACTAGTGTGTCAAAATGTCGTCGCCTAAACTCCTACTACTACGCGAGAGAAAAAGAAGACTCAAGTGCGAGATAGATAAATTATTGAAAAATAAACACTAAATCAAAATGACGAGAGGACTTACCATTTGTGTAGGGATATAGAGATATGTGTGTGCCAATGCTCTAGCCTTGTGAACACATACACTCAAAACGAAGTTAAAAATAACATATATATATATATATATCAAAACAACCTCATTTTTCAATTCATTTGTGCATTCTTGATTTGGCGAATTTGAAGCTCTGGATTCACGGTGACCATTTTCGATAAGAGTATATCCGAAATGACCATTACGAATAGTGATCATGCCTACACGTGCGGGACATCGTCTAGCGCGGTCAAAGGTTGGTTATTTTCACTTTTGTCTTTTTATACCTAAAATGTAAAAACATTGAAAAGTTCACCTAGGGGGATTATTTTCAAAAAATCTTAAATGAGTCTCTAAGGGGGCTCCATAGGGCATGCTTTTATTTTGTTGAAAATGGTCTTTTTACACTTTTGAACATTTTTAGGGTTAAGGGCACGTTTGGAAAATTGGTTCAGGACCGCCGCCACCCAAAGCAAGGTGGCGGTCATGGGACCACACGCCACCTTGATTGGATGGCGTGTCCTAGAACCACCACCCTGCACTAGGTCGCGGTTCTAAATAGAATGACCAAAACGTTCACTAACTTGGATTTTTTTGGATTTTTCATGTTTTGGTGAGCTTTTCTTCTTGTATATGTTACTAACTTTCTCTTTTCTCATGTTTTGGTGAATACAAAAGAAGGAGGAATACATCCATTGGAGTAGAGAGAGTGTGTGATTGGCTCCCTAGGATTCAGTAGGTTAGTTGACTCAGGTGAGAGGGACATTTCGCAAAGGGTAGATATATGAAGGATTGCACGGGTACCCCACGTTGCCCCCACTAGTCACATATTGTGTGACTTGTTATCCTATTGGGACACAGATCGGAACACCTTTCGGTTTCCAGGAGTTAGGGGCGAGTGGACCATTACTCTAGAGGATGTATATCGCATCCTTGGGCTCCCGATTCTTGGAAGGAGACTGAATTTAGAGATAGTGGGATCTAGGTCCGTAATGACACAAAGTGGGCCATATATATAGGGAGATGTTGTTGTCTCGTCTGGTTTGAAGAAGGGGATCAAATTTCGATAGATTTTCACTTCTCCTATTCTCGATCATTCGAGAGATCCATTATGGGTATCATGTGCTCACGATTTATCGGGGACAAGGGAGGTGACACTCTTTTCTATTGTTGGGCTCCCATTATCACACAGATTGAGGGACATGGCCGTAGGTACACATGGGGAGTGTACATCATAGATAATACCTAAGATGACCTATACGGGGTAGTCGATTACAGGGGATCAATCAGCCACCCCACTCTTGTCATGAGCTAGGTATATGAGCATATCACCCCCTATGGAAGGGGAGTATAGGTATTGGACACAGGGGAGCTGCCCTGGTAGTGAGGTGGACCGCTATGTCATTTCTTAGGAAACCTCATTAGCCAATGGCTTCTCTTACTACAGCAGATATGGTTGTTACTCCCTACCTGGAACATGGCAGGTTATGGGGAGGAGATGACCACGGTCGTAGCTTGCTCTACTATAAGCCAAAGAAGTTGACAAGGTTGGGAGAGTTGAAATTCACCCATTTGATCGGGTGCCTCAGCAGTTTGGTCTACCATATGCTAACATACCTCCCTAGTGGTACCGGTTTATAGGACCATTCAAGAGGCCCGAGGGGCCCTAGAGGAGATCCTGGTTGGACAGTGGTCCCTCCAGGTGTTCCTATTGCAGTTAGGCACATGGTTCATGCTCGACATGAAGCCTGTGTCCCTCAAGCACCTTTACTCCAAATTTTGGTTTCTCCCACTCACGGTGGAGAGGAGGATGAGCCCATTAGTGTAGACTCCGGTTCAGAGGAGCACACAGGAGACGAGACGAGAGGAGGAGTTAGTTAGAGAGGAGACTAAGGAGGATGAGGGGGGATGTCGAAGACTGGCAAGGCAGCCCATATGGTAGAGGAGGAGAGTGATCCGAGTGGTATGACACTGGGAGATCTTTGAGATCCGCACACGAGGAGGGTAGCATAAAAAGAGATACCTTGGTATCGAGGAGTCATTTCCTCTAGATGGGGAGGGGGATTATGAGTTGTGATCGGCGGTGTTTGGCCTCTAGCTTTGGGAGGCTTCGCAGCCATCGCCAGTATCGGAAGTAGTCACAAACCCTACCTAGATGCCCAGAGATCCAAGTATGTTTGACACTCTTCTCTCACCTTTGTTAATTTGAAACCTTAGTTTTGATATTCTCTTTTGATTTTTGTTTTGTGGCTTTCTAACTTATTTATTTCTTCTCTTTCCCCGCTTTGTTGATCGCATAGGAGTGGAGAGAGCTCATCCAATGGGTCTACGTGGACACCCCGATGATCCCCTTAAGGAAGACCCGAAATGAGTTGGTGATGATTCAAGTCAACCTCTAGCTCTCAACAGAGACACCGACGTGTTTTCTCCTATTTGGATGATAGCGGAGGTGGTGACATCCCTTCGTACTACATGGTGGCTAGATATGAGGTTTCCAAGCTTTTGATGAGGAGGAGCCATTCTGCATAGTGAAGACCATAGCCAGCAGCTGACCACCACCACGAGCATTCACACCATTCGGTTCACTCCCAATGTCATTGCAGCCATAGTAGTAGGAGCCCCGGGACGTGGCCATGCACCATCTAAGGGATCCTACAGGGATGATAGGCCATTGGGTAATTTATTTCTATGTTTCCATTTTGTCGTGCACTATACGATTCTTTTTATATATTTTGGGATCATCATGAGTGTTTTGACCATGCCCTACAAGCGCGTGACGGCATTTTATAGAAACTTAACCCACTATGATATATACAAACTCTTATTTTTGGTTCGGTAATCCATTGTATCTGAGTTGACTCTCTTTTGGTTTATTTCTCTTGTGTACTCTAGATGTTTAGAATTTCCATCTCTACGCTTTTCGAGAATGCATGCAATGGGTGTGAAATGATAACAAAATGATTTCAGCTTTGTATTTTATAATGCTGATATATGATAATGCGAACACAATGTGATGTTGAATTTTAGCTTCTTTAAATAATCTTGATATTTCATATTATCTTGGAAAAACGTGGTGATACAATGATATGATAAGTGAATGTACTTTCCCCACTCCCAACTCCACGTAACTAGTAGGATGCAAGGGCTCAACACCGAGAGCCGAAAAGGGCACAAGTTAAGAAAATTTATTGAATGGTAATGATGAGGGAAAGACAATGGTTTTACATGACCAAATTGAGACACTACAACCTCACCCTAATCAAGTTACCTTATAGCTTAGAATGTGATTTACTTTCCAGTTTATCTAGACTTAGATCCGTAGATGGCCACTTGGTTGACAAAATCTGGTTTTGAGGTTTTAAACTCTCCTGGAATTTTGGACATGTAACTCACTTTGTTTTTGACTTATGATTTCACGGCATTTGAATGAATTATTTGTAACTTTCAATTTTATCAAGGAGACCCCCTACTCCTTGCCCCATTCTACCAAAGTAGGAAGCATGGGCTCATCACCATGGACAAGGAATAGGCGAGTAAGGGCATTTCTCTCCTTTCCCAACCCTACATCACCAAGTAAAAGATGTAGGCTCAACACCGAAGGTTAGTAGGGAAAAGAAATGTGTAAAATAAAAAAATGTGGATTTTCATTTGAATTACTCATCTAGGAAAAATGTTTAGTATGTTCTTATTTCCAAGGATATTTGTATGGGATAGATGTGACACCATGAAGCTTCTAGAAAGAGACTATAAGCTGCGTAACCAAGTATGTAGGTCATGGTATGATCACGGTCAAAAATTTGTCTTATCTTGTTTGAACCGATGAAATGATTTGAAAACAATTGATGATACTACAAAAATTTGAAGAGACATGGTTTTAATGTTTTGCAATGCTTTTGAAGTTTTTAGGAGTTACTATAAGAATAAATCCTCGATCACAAATTTTACAGAATGAGCTGATAAATGAAAGTGCAATGCAGATGTAGTAATGTACATATGAAAATGCTAATGGATCATGCGTAATACCTCTTCAGGTGAAGAGATTTCACAGATTCGTTAAACTCCTCACCCTCTAGTGTACACAGGTGAAATGCCTCATTTTTGTAGTCTTATAATACTTGATATGGACCCAACCACCTAGGTTTCAATTTTCTTTCCTCGCTAGTCTTTTTGTTTATCCAGGTTGTCAAGTCTTAGACCAAATCTCCCTCGTATATTTCATGCTCATAAACATTCTTATCAGATTGATGAGCCATCCTGGTCAAGCATAAACATTGTTCTGTTGTTCACTTTGTTGAGTCTAACCTCATGAAAACATTCTAACTAAGAGAGTCGCGGTTCATGATAGCCTTCTTCTCCCAAGATTCCATGGAGTGAAAATACAAAGACTCGGTATTTCAACTTCAAGCGGTAAGATTGCTTCCGTACAAATACCAAAGAAAAGGGGTTGCTCCCTGTTGGTGTCCTAACTCGACATCCGATAGGCCCACAAGGCCGGAAGAGCTTTAAATTCCAATCTCGTTTGTTCTCCTTAACGGTCTTAAGGAGGATGGACTTTAATGTCTTATTCGTAGCCTCAAGCATGTCCATTGGCTCCGAGGATAGTAAAGAGAATCTGTTTGATGACTTATCTTGAACTTTGCACATAATTCACGCACCTCGTCATTCTTGAAAGATGTGTCATTATCCAAGATAATGACTTGCACAACACCATACCTACAAATGATCTAGTTTAAGATGAGCTTAGCGATCACAAACCCAGTGCAGTAAAGTGGTAAGAGGCATGGCTTCTACCCACTTGGTAAAGTACTATGTGGTAGTCATTATGAAGTTATGGCCGTCTTTTTATGAGGGAGATAATTTCCCTACTAAATATAGGCTCCACGTGGAGAAGTGTTGTCATCACCTATCCCAAGACTATGATAATTCTTCACCGAACTCTCTCGCTTTATGATTATTTATTAATGCACACTTTTAGTTTGGTGGATGGAATCCATGAGTACTTCAATTGTTGTTCGACTTCACTTGCCTTCCAACAATAACTATGGGAGAAACTTCACAATTACACCTCTTAATGGCTTCTTTAACACACCTTCAAAATGATGGCTTCCTTTACACACTTACTTATACAATATTTCTCACTACTTCCTTCTATATGCCAAATGAGGGGGTGGCCTCTTTATTTATAGAATTTAGGCTTATCCATCTTATCTCTAAGATAGGATAGAAATCTCTTCCGCCAATCATATTTCATGCCTAAACTCTTGCCTTTACATGTAGGCTTATCTTCTAAGATAAGATAAACCTTATCATCTCACATGGGTTCCACCTTTTTAGACTTTTCCACAAATAAAATACACAAAATATTTATGACATCACTCTTTGTCCTTATTACAAATATAATATTTCTAATTCCTAATCATGTAGACCCTACTTCTCTACTTATCCCAACTTTGACATTTTAACATTATCGGACCACTTACAACAAATATTTACTTTTACAACATTCCTATCAGATTTGACTTGATCATGTTACCATACTTACATTATTGGCATGCACCGTACTAACTGGCACCGTTATCTTCCATCGGACGCTACTACTAATTACACTTAACAACATCCTATTCCTAATACATACATTAATGAAATAGAAATTACGGAGGAAAATTTTAGTGTCGACATCTTCCCCTTCCTAGCTTCTACTCCGTCCTCGAGTAGACTATTATGGTGCTTGGAAAATCTTCAACTTGTCGTGGTTGACCCATTTCATAATGGGAGTGCCATCCAATTCCTCCAATCAGACGTACCATTTTTATGCACAAAATGCTATTTTGTAGGCCCCATCCATTTTGGAAGAAATTTTTTTGTCTTCTTTTTTTTTGTATCTAGAATCATACTGTAACCAAGTCATTCACATGAAATGGAGACCAACTGGATCTTTGATCAAAGTATTCCTTCTCGCTTCATTTTCTTCTTATAGCCAGATCCTTTGCTATTTCCTCATTTCCTCTAAAGAAATGAAGATGTACCAACCTTTCTTTTATCGAATCACTTTCATCCATTCTTTCATTTTTCATAACTCGACCGTGGGAATATCAAACTCAATAGAAGAACTGGATCAATGTCATAAGCCAACCGAAATGGGAGTATCTTCATTGACTTTGATGTTGCCCTATATGCCCACAATGCTACATGAATCCTTTTATCCCATTTATGTACCTATAAGCCGCATCTTTTGCTAGAATTTGACACAACACAAAATTTGTTCGCTCCACCTCCGTCCATTTTGTTTTGGCTCAGATGTTGTTTCCTTCCGTGCTTAATAGAAAACTTATTGACTAGGGCTTCTACCACCTCATTAATGAAGTGGCTTCCTTGATATGTTACAATTTCTAATGGACAACCAAATTTGGTGACAATGCGTTCATATATGAACCTTGCCACTTCATCCATGGAAGCTATTTTCAATGGCCTAGCTTCAACCCACTTGGTTAAATAATCTATGGCAACTACAATATACTTATTTTGGCATGGGGTAGTTGGAAGTGGACCTACAATATCTATTCCCCACTTTTCAAAGGGACCAAGTGGAAGAATAGGGCATAATGGAGCTAATGAAGTCTTACGGTTACCATGTGTTTGACAAATATCACATGTCTTACAATAATTATAACAATCTCTAAAAAGAGTGGGCCAAATGATAACTCGCATCCAAGATCCTTCTTATCGTAAGTTGTCCAGAGAAGTGTCCTCCACATGTACCATTGTGGATTTCTTCTATCAGCCTCCTTCCTCGATCACGTCCAACTACCCTCTCAGACTATCCATCAAGTCCTATTCAAAATAATACTCCACGCAGAATAGAATATGGACGATTGGCTTGAGTAATCTTCCTCTTAGTCTTTGCAGACGGGCACCATCAGAAACTTGAATTCATTCGAGATAATTCCAAATATCTATGTATTCACTAGGGATTGTGTCAAGGATAACAATGTTGCATATGGGAAATTATCATCATCACAAGATGAACCTAAACCATCATAGGCTCGAGAGAGTGCATCTGCATTGAGACATGTTTCTTTCCCGCCTATCTATAATATCAAATTCAAATTTGTAGCAAAATTATCCATCTGCTATCCTCCCGATGGGTTAGGCTTATTTACAATATATTTTAGAGCCTCGATGATCTGTCACAACTATAAATTTTTCGCCTCTAAAGAAATAATTTCTAAACTTCTTTACAAAGAAAATGATAAGCTAGAGCCTCTTTTCGCCTACATGATAATTTACCTCAAGACTGCTCATTTGTCTGCTCCCAAAGTAAACCTGGATGATCATTCCCATTTTCATCATTTTGGCTCAGAGTACTTCCTAGCCGCATCCGAGGCATCAATGATACACAATGAATGGCTTGCTCCAATCTGGATTCTTTAAAACAGTGAAGACACCTGTGGCTTCCTTCAATTGTTCAAAAGCTTCATGTGCCTTATTTCTGGTTCATAAGTAACATCCTTCTTCAAGAATCAAGTTAGTGGCATGCAATCTTTGAGAAATTCTTGATGAACCTTCTATAAGAACCACATGGCCTAAAAATGATCTCAACTTACTTCTATTCATAGGAAATGGTAACTCTTTGATTTTTGAAACTTTATCGTGATCAAGCACAATACCATCTCTGATACAACATGCCTTAACAAAACACCTTTGTAACATCCAAAGACACACTTTCAGGGTTTAGTGAGGCTTGTGCTTCATCTAACCTTTCAAATGATGTCTCCATCTCATGCGCAGTGGTCCATCTTGCTCCCATAGATGCAAAAATCATCCGTAAATACTCGATGAAGTTCCCAATGTAGGTTCGAACACCCTATTCATTCAAACGCTGGAATGTCACCTGGAGCATTACACAACCCAAAAGGTATAACTCTATATAAGCAAACGTTCCCCAAGGAGTGGTGAAATGGTCTTCAATCGATCTTTTCTCCGCTTATACGAACTTGGTCAGTAGCCACTATATCCATCAAGAAAACTATAACACTCCTTCGCCAGCCTACTTCGCCCAAGATCGATCCGAGAATGGAAGAGGGTAATGATCCTTCTTTATTGCCTTATTGAGCTTCCTATAAACAACACAAATGTGTAGCTTCCCATTCTTTTTTATTGAGATCACAATGGGAGAAACCCATTCTCGAATTCTCCACAAAGAAATATGAATCCCGTGATCAAGAACTTATCTATTTCTTCTTTTACGTCTTAAAAATTAGGATTCATTCTATATGGCATTTACTTTATGGGCTTAAGACCATCTACCATCTCAATAATGTTCTACCCAACTTACTTGACGGAGTTCCTTGTAATCAAAAGTGAATATGTGTATGTACCTTCAAAAGAGCTAGAGGTAGGATTCCTTCTCACTCTCCATCACAAAGATCACCAATCTTTATTTCATTGGAGACGATCATCAATTTATTCTTCGAGATAATTTTATGGGGTCATAAGTGGTGTGACTAGAAGGATATCCATAATCGAAACATCAACCTCACTTTCTTCATCTTCTCGTGTCCACTTCACCTGTACATTTAGAGTAATCGAGGATGTCCAATCATAAGTTTCATCACTTGAATCCACTGTGTTCGCACTTATGATGCCGAGGATCACATTTATTTTCACCCTCTCTCTACCATGTCCAAGTGTCATGAAGCCTTCATTCCAAAGAGTTTTGCATGAACTCTCCTTAGCCATGGTCTTCCCAAAACATTGGATACGCAACAGCAGACCATTTTTCATCACCGAAAGTCTACCACACATACAACACCCATAACAGTATATTGCCACATTTCAAACTACACCTTCCTGGTTTAGTTTTTCCTTTTTTAATGACCTTAACATAAGTGTTGAGGGGTGATCAATTTTTAAACCCAACATATTCATTACAGACTTGGTCATTACATTAACTGCAAAGCACCTCCATCAACTAAGACATCATGAATGAAATACCATTACATAATACCTTCACATGTAGTGAGCATAGGGATCCGCCTCGCCTCCAAAAAGGGACCTCAACCTCCTTCCTTCATCGAGCATTGAGTCCACTTCGCAGCTCCCGCCTCTTCTCAGAAGACATAGCCAAGAGTTGACCATATGTAATATTTATAGGCCTTTTGGACAGATCTTCTAAGATGGAGTATGGTCCTTGTCCCTCGAAATCAAAAATCCCGCACACCCAACTTTCTTCTCCTATGTTTCTTACTAGTTTCTCCTTTCATCTTCTTAGGATCATTTCCATCTTGGTTATCTTTTTTCTTTCTTTCTTTTTTTACAAACACATCTACTTCATTATTTATGCTCTTATCTACTACATCAAAAGAATTCATGTGTTTTTCCTTTATCATTATCTCTTGTACTAGATGTAGAAGCTCTATCCTGACAATTATACTTATAATGAACCTTTTTATAACAACCATAACATACAACTTCGTAAATATTTCTTTTGACCTCTATCTCCTCCCCGAGAACTAAATTCTTTCTCAAGAAGATTAATAGTTAACTGTCTCATCTTTTGAGCATATCTTCATATTCAGAGATGTACTAGGAGAAATATTTGTGCTCACCAAGAGTGGTTGTGGATTCTGAACCAAAGGTGCTTGGTGTAGGCTCTACTTTAGCAACAATTTCTTTGGGCTCCTCTTCCATGCTTTTTCGCCTTTCGCAATCTCCTTTGTTTGTTCAATGGTAGTTGGGTGGTCATACTTCACTCGTTGTCCGATCTCTGGATTCATCACAAGAATGAAGTGCTTACAGAGGAGATTATCCACGCCATTCATCAACCCATCCGCTAATCCTTCCTTCCGGATCGGGCATCGAGCTTCCTCCTTAGCTCTAAAACACGAGCATGATAATCTCTTATCTTCTCCTTCTCTCCTTGACTAGCTTTGTGATCTCGATCATGAGATCTACATATTTTTTTGCTCACCAAATTCTTCAAGAAAACTTTCGCTAATAAATCCCATGAGTTTTTTACATTTTCACCTAGTGTTTCAAACCACCTAAGTGTGAACCATCCAAAAAGGTAGGAGAAAATTCGGTTTAGTCCATCGCCCTCTTATAAGGCCATTACAAATACAAGATCGTTTAAACTCTTGAATGAAAGAGAAGCATCTTCATTAGATTGAGCTGAAAAAACAGGAATCTTCCCCATTTTCAAAAGTAACCACAAAAGAAATACCAACCCACAAGTACAATCAACAAGACTTATGTGCACAAATAATCGAATCACTATAATAGAAAGTGACTTTACACTTTTCTACAATAAAATAGAAATGACCACGGTAAACTATGGTAAAACTTGACTTATCGCGGTAAAATTGAATTTTGTGGTAAATAATATTCATTTTAAAAAGTGAAGTTATTATGCGGTAAATACTATTCACGGTAAAAATGAATTCTCATGCGGTAAATACTATTCACGGTAAAAAGTGACTTTACCATGGTAACTACTATGCACAAAAAAAACAAGGTTACTCTCCAAAATGATTTGACTAAGTGGGAATATCTCTCCGTAAAATCCACCAACGAGGAATGGTCCCAAAGCAACGGAACCAAAATGTCATCACCAATCCTAAGACTATGATAATTATGATAATTCTTCACTAACGAACTCCTTTCGTGCTGAAATGATTATTTACTAATGCACAACTTTTAGTTTAATGGATGGAATCAAATAGTCAGTAACTTAAATATAACATGAAACTTCACTTGCCTCAAGTGTTAATAACTGCCTGGGAGAAACTTCACAATTACACCTCTTAATGGCTTCTTTAACACACCTTCAAAATGATGGCTTCCTTTATACACTTACTCATACAATATTTCTCACTACTTCCTTCTATATGCCAAATGAGGGGGTGGCCTCTTTATTTATAGGAATTTAGGCTTATCCATCTTATCTCTAAGATAGGATAGGAAATCTCTTCCGCCAATCATATTTCATGCCTAAACTCTTGCCTTTACACGTAGGCTTATCTTCTAAGATAAGATAAACCTTATCATCTCACATGGGTTCCACCTTTTAGACTTTTCACAAATAAAATACACAAAATATTTATGACATCACTCTTTGTCCTTATTACAAATATAATATTTCTAATTCCTAATCATGTAGACCCTACTTCTACTTATCCCAACTTTGACATTTTAACATTACTGGGACCACTTACAACAAATATTTACTTTTACAACATTCCTATCAGTACTTTGGATCTATTACCGTACTCTACATTATTGTGCACCGCATCGACGGCGCCTGTTATCTTCCATCTGGACGCTACTACTAATTACACTTAACAACATCCTATTCCTAATACATACATTAATGAAATAGAAATTACGGAGGAAAATTTTAGTGTATGACAGCAGTCTTTATGGGGTTGTGATTAGCTACAAAACTTGAGCCAAAATATATAAGGATCTCGTGGGAGAACTCTTGAAATTTGTGGCATCTACTTACAAACTCTATTGCGTCATGCTCTAGGGTGGGCAGAAATATCTCATCGATGTATTTTTACGAGAGGTGGCATGGCCGCAAAGTGACCCCCCACATACCCCACTATGTGATTCTTAAAGAATTTTTCGATTCTTGATGTCGACACAACGTAACAATATTTTGTCAAAGGCTATACATGATAGAGCACTTGCTCCAAAATAATGTACTTAGTAGAAATGACACGTAGGCACCTTCTTTGTTGCGATGTTTCCCTTTTGGGTACATATGGTCCACTATAAAATTAATGATGTCAGTATACCATGGACATAAAGAAATGGGGGCCTAGTCTTGACAAAGTACACACACTCATCAGGGAAGTCTAGATCTACCAGATCACCTCCATCTAACAGATTATCATCCAACCAATCCACAATGATTTTTCCTTTGATGGATTTCTGATTAAAAATGTTAACTCAAATTCACCCATCAGAGTTATGAAGCACCCGACCTTCTTAGATAAGGATCCTTATGTGAGGAATGTGTGCACAAGTGATCTGACTTAACAATAACCCTCGTTTCTTGATTCAACATATAATGTCTTAAGCATTTTGTTACAAAGACTATGGCAAGGCATTCTTTCTCTACCTATGGGTGTAACGTGTCTCATAATCAAGCAACGTTCGACTAATAAAATAAATTACACGCTCTCATTTATCATCATCTTCTTGAGCCAATATGTAAGCTAAGAAACACAAGATAGCTTGTGAATACAAGATCAAAGGGCGATATGATCTAGGCGGCATTAGCATGGGAGGGGATAATAAGAATCATTTAACTACCTCGAAGGCCTCGTTGCATTCATTCATCCAATCAATGCTATAATCCTTTTTCAACAAATTATTGATTGGGTGAATAACAAAGGTCAAGTTAGGGATAAATCTTTGGATTACCCTAAGTTTTCCAAGAAAAGATTAGATGCCAGACTCATCCATTAGTGGAATCATTTCCAATAAAGCTCAGATTTTGGCTGGGTCTACATAAATTCCTTATGAAGATATGATGTACCCCAAAATCTTGCCTCCTATTACACGCCGAATACACATTTTTCGGATTCAATGTGATGTCGTATTCGATTAAGCGTGAAAGGATGATACGAAGCACCTTGGGTGATCACAAGTTCTTTTATGGCCTTAGCCACAGGTCATCCACATAGGATTCCACAATCTTATGTATAAGATCATGGAATATATAATTCATCACTTGTTGGTATGTAGCTCCAGCGTTCTTAAGCCCAAATGGCATGACCACATAATAAGTAAGTTCCCAAGGAGTTATAAATGTGGTTTTGGCCTGATCCTCTTCAGATATTCTGATCTGATTATACCCAAAGAATCCATCCATAAGAGACAACAACTCAAAACCAGTTATTGTGTCAATGATAACATCGATGGATGGTAATGGGAAATCATCCTTGGGACAAGCCTTATTTATATCCCGAAAATCTATACAAATGTGAATCTTTCCATTTTTCTTGAGAATGGGGACTATGTTAGATACCCATTGAGAGTAGTCAACTGGCTTGATGAATCCCACCTAGAGGAGTTTCATCACTTCTTCCTTCACCATGAGGGCCACTTTTGGCTTCATGGGCCTTGAACTTTTTCTTAATCGGCTTTACATCTGGTTTGGTGATGAGATTGTGCACTACAATGTGTGATGTAATCCCTGTCATTTCTTTGTAATTAAATGTAAATGATTTTTGATGCTCCTTGAGAAATGGGTATGTATTTCAACCTCCTCAAGAGTTAAAGAGGACCCTAGCTTCAAAATATTTGGTTCTTCCTGGTCCTGATATTTATATTGATTGTTCCCTCGATTAAGGAGGTGTTTCCTTCCTCAAACTCAGGCGGGGCCAGAGGTAACTCTAAATCCCCCTCTTCTCCTACCTCACAAATTTCAAGTTCCCTCCAGGGGAAGATTCTATCATGGGATTTCCAAAATAGGAAGAAGAGTGTGGAATTAGAGAAAGATTAACCTCGTGATGTGTAAGATGTAGCTCTGTGAGAGTGTTTAGATATTCTAGAGTTGCTTTGTCAATGTCAACATGATCTGTAATGACAAGACTCACTCTTAGTCTCTACGTATGTCAACATTGGAGTTACGGTGTCTTACAAACCAAAGGTTCTACATGAACCGAGACCGTGAAGTTTGAATCTTCTAACTCACCACTTGGAGTAAAGTGAGAAGCAGATGTTGTGATTGAGTCTGCAAGGAGATTCTGGTCTCATGGAATTGCCTCGATTGATATGAAGTCAAACCTCTTTCATTAAATTCAACACTACTATTTTGTAAAGTTACAAATGCTCAACTCTAGTCTCATATACTTTGGATACTTGATTCACAACCAGTTGTGAATCACCCAACACCCTGATATTAAGAGCACCCATTCTTTCAGCTATGATGAGACCAAGTAGAAGGGCTTCGTATTCAGCCCCATTATTTGTGCACTCAAAGTTTAATTTGAAGGAAAAAGGTAGAATCCTTCCCTCAGAGAGGTAAGAATCACACCTACCCCAATGCAAAAAATGACACTTGGCTCCATCAAAATGGAGAGTCCAATAGTTACTTGGAAAAATGGATGTTGGATCATCTTTTGAATCTTTCTCCTTTACTTTAGTTACCTCAACCATACAAACCTCATTTGTTGGTAGAGAACCGAGTCCTAGGGTATGTCCCATGCCCATAGAATCAAAAGGAAGGAGAATGGGTAAATATTTTTCCAATAGCTTGACAATATTTTTCATAGTTCCTAACGATATACTCTCTCTATGATGGTTTCATCTTTGACTCTGGAATGCCTTCGATCAAACCCGTGACTTCTAATTCCATTGTAGGAACCAAATTTTCCTCTAGTACCGAGCTTGTAGGTTTATTTAAATGATTTTAGGAAGCTCAAACTTAGAGTGGACCCCTGGCCTCTTTTTCAAATTAGCTAGGTGTATGTCAAAAGGGTTTTGGATCACCCTTGCACCACAAAAACCTTCCTAAATGTAGAACCTAACTTCCTAAAACAAAGTGGAGGGAATCACCTTCATGCGATGAATCCAAGGATGACCAAGGATCATATTATAGTTGGTTTCCGATCTATAATATAAAACTCAGTTAGTACCATCTTAGGTCCAAGGGTGACCAAAACACTATAGTTCGATTGACGTTGCTTTGAGGTTGTATCGTAGCCCCTCAGCATATTTCATGTCGAAGAGAAATTGGTCTCTCCATACCCTAGTTTTTGAAGGAAAGAGAAGGGGACTATGTTGACTATTGCCCCATCATCAATCATCACATGCTTTACATAGTTGTTGTAAATCCAGACTTGTAAAAACAACGTCGGATCACCCTCTACGAACTATTTCAACATCTATGGGCATCTTGTTGATGTCGAATACAAATCCAACATCTCTTTTAGGAAGGTTTCCCTGGAGGATAAACATCAAATTCCACATGGTTTATTTTTGCTTCTAGAGGAGGGGTGACATTAGCCAAATGACCAAGACCCAACACTTCTAGTAGAGTGGCCCTATGAGTAGGGGAATTCTTTAACAGATCCAAGAAGGAAATGTGTGAGAATGTCTTAGTTAAGTCATTGATCAAATCGTAAGCTCCTACTGGCTTGCTTAGGTATCATGAATGTCATCTGATGTAGTGGGTAGATCGAATAGGCTACGTGAAGAATAATCCCTAGTTCTAGTGGTAGCATTAATTTGTGGTTCAGTGTCCAACTCTACCAACCCCACAATTTTTGTTTGTTGGTGACCATCCAAAGGAGGTGCCACTTGTGGGTTTGATGAAGTTGAGGCTTCATGATCATGGGTCCCTATTACAATACCTTTGTTCAAACCATTGGGATCTAATCTACCATCTTTTGGATGTGGGAGAGGATCGTTAAAGATTCCCAAAGTGGTGTGTTCTGTGGAGATACCGGTCCCATGTAGGTGTTTTGAGTGGGAGCTGTTGGGTTTTCCAAAAACATGTCAACAAATAACTATCTTTGATCCTCTGGAAAATGTTGTAAAAACTTGTTACAATCATGGCATGTTCTTGCGTCATGCCCATGAACCCTATGGAAACCACAATATAAATTAGATCGTAATCTCGAGGCCTTTGGTTTGCACCTTGTTGTGGCCCAAAATTATGGTTATTGTTCATTGTTGATTGTTATTGTTAAAATTTGGGAACCCTTGCCCTTGATTTTGAAATTGGTTTGGATACCCACTGGGTATTGGTTAGGGCCTTGGGTCTATGTTTGTCTTGCTTGTTGAGGTTGTTTTGTTGTTGTTGTTGTTGTTGGTGGTTAAAATCTACAACATTGACTGAGGGTGAGAAGTTATTGTTTTTTTTGATTGTTGTCATTGTTATTGTGGTTGTTTGAAGTGGAAGTATTGGGAGCATTAACAATGTTAGGTTTCTTAGGTTGGTCCATCACTCCATCCATCATGACTCCATGATTCTTATTAAGGATTTTTGGTCCTTGATTTTATTTGTGTTGTTGGAGTAACTGGGGTTATTTTGATTAGGGGTGACTAACCTTCCATTAGCTCCATAAGTCTTACGACCACTATCAATGGTTGCTTGGTCAATTCAAAGAGCACCCTCTAACACCTCTTCATAGCTCCTTAGTGGGAACTTTTGAACCTCTTCCTTTGTCTCCTGTTGAGAGAGTGGAGGAACAAATCACAAAGTTCATTTGATCCATATTTGGAGCACTTGTAGAGGAGTAGAGAACTTGTCACCACCTTTGAATAAAGTGGGTCAGAACTCATTGTGCTCTTGCTTGATATGAAGGAATTTCGATTTTATGTTCTCAAAATCTTTGTTCATATCAAAAGCTTTAATAAATTCTGATATGAGTTTCTTGAATGAGTGTATTGAAGCCTCCGTATCCTATAGTACAATCGAGAGAAATACCTTCTAGCATCTTAGGAAAATTTTCACAATGACTGTGTCCCATGGGAGTAGCTCTCGAATGGCCATTGTAAGCCTTGATGTGGGCATTAGGATCACCCTCCCCTTTGAATTTTGGAAGATCAGAAAGGGTCTCGGGAGCATGACTATTCGAATGGAGAAGTCTAGGGGCTCCTTGAGATATTCAGAATAGGTCCCCATTGCGTATGTTTCCACCATTGAAGATCCTTGTTGGGGAGGTGGAGGTTGCATCGGTTGTTGAAATGGGACAACATAGACATTTTTGGGGTATATGGCATCCCCTGCGGTTGTCCATATGGACTGGGTAGGTGTACATGTCCCCTGTGGAGATTTAGAATACATGTGTACATAGGGGGTTGATTACCTTGATATGGAATCGAAGCACATGAAGCTAGGGAACGTTGCATTTCTAGCTGGTATGGCATTTGAGAATGCACTTTTGGCAGTGCCTATTATAGATATCCATACGTGGCGTGAGGGGCATACCCAAGGTGCCCGTCCCTATAAGTAGATCTCCAGGGTTTTGAGTATTCATATAAACTGGAGGATTTTGTGTAGTAGGTATTTTTTCATAATTTTGTGGGTAGGGAGAAGTTTGTGCTTTCCCTGTGTATGAATTTTGAGTATTTTGGGAAAGCTCTAGCTCCTTGAATTTTTCTACCAAAGCTGAGATGACATCACCCATTGATGGGGGTGGTGCTTTTCTTAGGTGCTTTTTTTGAACCCTCGGAGGTTGTTGAGGAGTATGGTATCCTACTATGAATTGTTCACTATGTTGCCACCCCTCATTGGTAGTATTTTTGGTTGGTGGAGGGGTAGTGTTATTGTTTTGGAGTAGGACATCACCTTGTCCTTGCAACCTATCAAAATCTTGGTTCATGTTCTGGAAGTGTTGTTCACTCCTAGCATATCATGCTAAATATTCCTCATCTAGATGTGGGAGTTGATCTGATTGCATGCTAATGGGTTGTCAAAACAATACCCGAGGAGATGAACTTGCTTCACTAGTGAAATTCATGTTGTTTGAACTTGATTTTCATGAGGATAGGTCTGCGTGACTTGGTCAAGTTCCTCAATATGTACAGAGGAACCAACATTGGTTCCCTAAAGAAGAGGGTTTTGAGAAGATGAGTGGTTGTCACCCATGTTGAAAGTGAAGGTGATTGTTGTGGTATACTTGATTGGTAGTTGTACATGTCAAAACCTGGGATGGGTTGACCGTACTCATCATATCCCAACATATTCGGGGGTATAAGAATACCCATGAGAATAAAGGATGGATGAAGAAAGTGGAAACATTTAGAGACTAGCTCTTCACGTCGGGTTCACCAATTTATATGATAGAAAATCAACACGTGACCTTCTTCACACCCGACCTCTCGAGGTCATGCCAAGACAACCGGTGTAGAATGAATGTGAATGTGAGTGTAATGATGGGGATCAAGCTAATTGGGAAATATTATATCTTCAACACGTAATATTGGGATCTGTGAGTCTAAGGAAAAGAATGCTCTCCTAACTTGAAGTGGTGTGATGGCTGGTCTGAGATAATAGCCACTCGGAGACTCCAATCAATGTCGAGCTCTATCGAGATTCTATTTTTGGTTGTTGAACATGTGGAAAATGACCTACGGGTGCCTCGTATAGATTTCAGACAAGGTCATGGAAGTAAGAATGAGAGGTGTGGTGGAGCCACAGGATTTATGGGTGATTTTTTTGGTCTGGTCCAGAAATTCTTAGCTTGATTGATTGCTATGTTTAGTAAGGAAAGTTGTGCAATAATATCTAGTGGAAGTGGTGAAGATCTGAATACTAATGTATGCAAACTAGTGTCAATGTCTAACTGATTAGTAGGCCCATTGGGTTGTGGGACCTGAGGATCACAACCAAAGACTCGTGGAGGTTGTGGCCCTTGTATGGTCATGCGCATAATCAAACCCCATGTTTCTAGGAAGTCCAATAGTCGTAGGCTTGATTAGCAAGTGATGTTTAGCGTATTGAGTTGTTCTATTTTCTCAAAAAAAGTTATAGGTGTGCGTAAGATTGTCAAATGTAAACTGGTATCAATGTTAGTTATCAATTCTAGCCCATTGGGTTGTGGGACCAAGGGATCACAACTGTATGTCTTTTCTTGTTGTGGACCATTGATGGTCATACATAATGAAATAAATGATTTTTGATAAGAAAACTAATTACTGAAGGAAATCTAATCTATGTTTTTGGAGTTTTCACAATATATTGGATCAAAGCAATAAAAGAAAACTAATCTATCAAAGGAAATATTTTTATCTTTTCTAATTTTTAAGCAATGCATTCTAATCTAATAAATAAACTAAAGACAAGTAATCAGCTGGATGTAGTTGGTTACTTGTGTGAATGTGTGAATCTAATCTAAAACAAATAACCTAATCTAATCAAAACCCTTCAAACCCTACCTCAGAGGTGAAGAACAAATCATGACCTAAAAGGGGCTATTGTTCCCCACAACTTCCTTGGTAATGTTAAAGAGGAAAACTTACTAATGATTTGATCTACTTGTGATTGACTAATCTATTGAAATGAATGATTTTCTACTCTATTTGATATGTAATTGAAACTAGTGATTTGAAATTGACAATTCAACAAATAAAGCAAACAAACACACAATTCCAACCTGGACAAGCAAGAGCTTTGGAAAATCTGGTTGTATCTGTATTGTCCCCTCAGTATGTTCCTTTCTTTCTCCGAGTGTTCATGTGAGTCCAAGGGATTGGGAATGCAAGAACAACAACATAGGAGGATGGTGCTTGAGCAATGGACAGCTTGATGGTAGTCGGATGCAATGCAAGTAGAAGAGAGATAACACAAGAGATAGAGCTTGGCTATGCAATTCCTAGCAAGATTGTAGCAGCAATACAATGCAAGATACACAAAATTCTCAGGCCTTTTCTTGAATACAAGCATGGAATATATAGGAATGGAGGATGGGAGGTGCCTTCATGCTCAAGGCAAGAAGGAGTAGTTCCAACTAATTAAATCTATTTAAAAATAGGAGGAAGGAGAACCAAGAAATCAAAGCTAATTTTAGACAATTTGGCTCATGGATGCATGCTAAAAGTGAAATTAAGTGAACCATCACATGTTAAAACATGCATGAGGGAATCTGGAAAAAGTGGGTAGGACCACCACCCTTGTAGGGTGGTGGTTTTCAAGACCACCACCCTATTTTGGGTGGTGGTTTGAAACCGCCACCCTGGGTAGGTGGTGCGGTCCTGGCACTAAAGGCCAAAACATGCATAAAAAGAGGCAAGAAGCTGGAAAAAGCATGGGAAGGCTAAGTAAAGATGTCTAGGTAAAAAATATACACTGTGAATGGAATTTGGAGCTCGAACACCTTCTTTCAATAGAAATATTATAAAATTTGATCACAAGATGTTTATAATGCATTCAATTTGATTTGTTAATCCAAAATTGATTGTGCATTCATTTTTACACATGAATTGTGGATAATGGATTCTCAAATTTAAACTTAATCCGATTTTGTAGTTTATTGCTTTGCTTAATCAATTTCTTATAGTTAATTTTTTGTTATCGATCAAAAGCACCGAATAAACTGAAAATAAAATCCACAAATTGATAACGGAGTTCACCCAAATGGGCTACGTCTCTGGATTCACTTAATTGTGAATCAATATATTAATTATCACTTGAAGTACTGAGTTATACCTTCAAGTGATTAACAAATATTTGTCTCTTGTAGATGGGTTGATTGCATTTGTAGAACTCTACAAATTACCAAAAACTCATCATCAAATCCATATGTGTTCTCATGACTTCTCCATAGTGAGATATAAGTGTAATTGTGTCTAAAAACACCTACACCTAGAGAATAATTGACATGGTTTTGTTCGTCTCTAAATTTTGAACACTTTTCCTTTTTACACCAAAGTCTAATTCGGACTCTAAGTGCTTTAAAAATCAAGGTTTTTCGCAAACTTATTTGCTCTATCACAGATTACTGTGACAATATCCTCTTTAAATGACAGGTGAGCTAATTTTCTACATCGTCAAGCCCTTTGGCATGTTGGTTGGGAAAATTTTGTGACCGTGAGGTCACGGGGTTGATCCCCTATCCTCTATTCTTCTATTTTTTTCACACTATAGTGGGAAAGTCCCACATTGGCTTGTACGCAGGAGGTAGTTAGGTTGTTTATATTTGGGTCGACCCTTGATATATACATGATTTTGGTCAATGCCTATGCCTTTTGTTCCTCGCCACTTGGGTCAGGTTTGTAGCTATTTGATTTTGGAACTACTTATCCAAATAGGGAGGTGCCACGTAGGGCATGTGGTTGTTGACTTGCCACGTGATGTATATGTTGTGTCGGTTAGTTTGTTTGAACCCGTCTAATCCATTGGGCCTTATTACTGTTACAGTTGTTGAGGCCACGTTAGTGTAGAGAGTTGGTGCATGGATTTCACTATGTTGGTAGTTATGTGGATTATTTGAAATTTTGATAAGGTCGAATTTGGATATGTAACCTCATGTGCCATATAAGGAACTAAGCCCGATCAACGTGGAGATAATAAGGTTGACTCGTTAGAGAGTTGACCACCCCAAAGTTGGTAAGTATCTCGGGAGATATGTCTCAATATAATGCTGATGCAAAATTAAAAACATGCATTACAATTCAAATACCTACAACAATATAATCCCAAATGCAGGAGATATAACCATATAATGGAAAATATATACAATTTCTCATCAATGGTGATATGAGTCGAAGGAAATCAGAGGCACCCTCTCATAAAAAGAGTGTGGTGAACTGGTTAAGGGCCTGACCATGAAAAGCAATGCCCACTATTTTGCAATCGTGGTGTCAAAACCGGGTCCTAAACACCAAAAAATCTCTTTACCCATTTTGTGCCACTTGTCACGAAGTTTCATTCGTCCACATCATGTGAGACTGTGCGTTGTCCCCAAATTTTGCTTGTTGGCCTAAAATTTTAGTGGACCATAACATGTACATATCGAGCTCTGTTTTTCGAGTTCTTCATATCGACGTGAAATATATCGAGACTCTCTTAAGTGTTGAAATGGTTTAGGGAGATTTAGGGATCATCTACACTCATAATATCCTCCAGATCAATCATTTCTAACAAGGGCACCAGAGTTTTATTCACATGGACAATGTTTGTTGCACCAAATATTTGGTTCATTAGATCCATTCAATTTTCACTCCTTGTTTAAAATATCTAATAGAATTAAATTCATCATTTTCCCATTATTTGAGCACTGACCTTATGATTTTATTCCTCGACCCCATTCCTATATTGTTTGTTAATAAATAACAACATTGTGTGCTAAGCAGTGACGATAGCTAAAGAATACATCCTCATTAATATTACCAATGATATTACCTGACTTTAGACACTAGTTCCCTCTCAATTTATATTTGGACCTATTATTCCCCTAAGTACATCAATGCATGGAATTACTTCTAGTTTACTTCAAATACAACCGATGTGTAATCGAGTTTGTTGAATAGCCACTAAGTCATCCATGTATGTGCACTTTATCTTGGTTGGAATATTTATCATCATCCAAAGCTGATGAAGTTTCTTCAACCTCCATTTTCAAAGTAGTATAATGATTTGCGCCAATGGCCTATTTATCAAAGATTGTATCTCCAAAGAGTTGGTCATATCTCGAAAGTGTGCAAATAAGCCTCCATTGTTTACTAGCTTGTAAAACGTTCAAATGACTCTAAATTTTAAATATTTAAAAGCAGATATGCAATGCCCCTCTCGTTACCACCCTCTCGATTATAGTTATGTGGGCTCAATCCATCCCTTGGTATGAGTGAGTTTGTTGTTCCAACGTCGTGCTTATGATATGAATAATTGTGTAAAATGAAACAATTAATTAGGCGTTGATTAAGGATAAATTAATTGTATGGAGATATTTATTCATATTTCATCGCTCCTTTAATGTCACGAGTACAATCATCTATATTTAAGAAAGCACTAAAATGTAAGCCTCTGAGATGCTTTATTTCTAGTAGGATTCAAGCCTCTTGTGTAACATGGGTTAATACCACCTCCATGGATGAAGAGCCTCTCATTCTTCGTGTTATCGTTTTTGTCCTAGTAGAGGTCTAATGGACATTTGTAACCTCTTTCGCGATCGTAAAATAATGGTAGAAATTAAATTAATTAAACATTTAAGATAATAAAATAATAGGGATAAATTCAAAGTTTTCCTTACATGGACTAACCCTTTTAAACATATGGTGTGTCTTCATGTCTTCATCTTGTGCGGTGATGTCGTTCTTCTTGTGACTCATCCAACTTGGGATCATTTTCGATGCTTGAAGTTTGATATTTATAGTTGTTTTAGCGCAAAACGTTGATCTAACTAAATCATATTACGAATATCAACAAAGGTAAACCTCATATTTTCAAATGGAGATAGTTACGTGATAAAACAAGAGGCTTATCGGGGAACGGTTGTGGTTATGGTTAAAACAAATTTAAAATAATAAAATAATATAAATCATTTGAAATTCAAATAAATAAATAAAAAAATTAAATGAAAATAAGTAAATATTCTTTAATACTCCTAAATTCTTCCAATTCTTGGGGTGTGGACAAGCCTCCTTTCAAGAAAGAATTAATGAGAATTTTGATTAATGTGAGAATGTTTTTATTCAAGGTCTGAGCATACGTGAGAAGGATTTTGGTAATTTTTGGTCTGTGTGTGGATTAATGCATATCAGATAATTTTATTTCAATTTTGGGAATGCATGTGTGCCAAAGAGGAAATGAAAATTTTGGGCATTTTGTTAGGAAGCAAACATAAAGGCCACCATCAAAGGAGGAACAACTTGGACGCCCATAGCATTGTTAAACTGGTTCTTTTGTCTCATCCCCCTCTATCATGTCCTCTTCTAACCTTGTGCCAAAGTTTGGAACAAAAAGTGAATAATCATGGAATGAAATTTGTTTCATGGGATGAAACATTTGTTGGGTGGCAAACTAGAATTGGTTTTTTTTCAGATTTATAGACATTGTTTTTGGAAGAATTTTTTTGTCTTTTGTTGTAGCAGTGGTACGCACCCCAAACAGGTTTATATGTAAAACTTTGGAAGAAATGCATTTATAGTCGCAGATTGCAAAAAACTACATGGTGTGAATAACCATGGATAGACAAGCTGGATTATTGTTTGTTTTTATTCCTCCTAGCAATGGTGCCCAACCTATTCTATCTCCCCTACAACCATTCACTTCATCCAGGGCATCTGAAATAAGATTCTGTGGATCTGTAGATGGCAAATTTGGATGCCATAGTGCCAGATTAGGCATGGCCCCTGCCAAGCATGCAACATGCAATTATGGGATTGAATGCCGGAAAGAATGTGGTCTCCTAGACTGTGTTGATTGTTGGGTATGCGCAATGATTGAAGGATTTAGTCAAATTGGTTTTTGAAAGCTTTTGTTGAAACGGATTTGAAAATTCAAAAGCAAATGAAAATGACGTGTAAAGCCAAACACCTCATCATTTCTAGCATCCCATGTCTGTGCCATTTGGGAGCTTTGAAACTGAGTTGACAGTCAAATGTTTAGCGCTTAGGATTGGGGGAAATTTTGTCATGTTGTTGTTGTTGCTTGGCCCCTGCGCAAGGCTCATGAATTGTTTGTTTAAATATCTCAGAAAAAAATGTGGTCAAGTGGACTGTGTTACAGTGATTTGACCGGTGTCTATGGACTGCTAATCATGGCATTTGAGAAATTGGAGGCATTTCACGTTTTCTGAGTGCATGAAAAGTGCTTATGAAAAATATTTTACTGAGAGTCTCATAAGGCAAGGTATGAAGAGAAAATGCAGCAGTAGCAAGAGGAAGATGTGTGATCAGCTGAGAGGAGAAGTGACAAATAACACTATAAATAAAATGTTAAAAAAATAATGCATTCAAGCAGCCGTACTAATTATTGATGGAATGAATATTCGTTTTGCTTCTTCATGTCTATGTACACCATGTTTCACTATGGATAAAGAAGCATTCAAATTTATTACGAAAAGGGAGGTGTCTATATTTTGGAAAGAAGTGTGATGAAGAAGCAGAAGTGAGGAATCTTAGGAATCCTCTATTGCGAAGATTGTTTGCAAAAGGAAATCCTTTTCAATTGTGATAAAATAGATCAGTGAATGTGTGACTTGCTTGCAAGAAACAGCATGGTAAAAGAGGAATGATTCATCAACTCAGGCATGGTCATCTTACTCTTTTTCTTGCATGATTTTAACATTCTAGTTTCCTAAATTCTAATGGAGTTGTTAATCAACTAAAGAAAATAAATTGTTTAGGTGAATTAAATGAAACGTGTTATTTATAGCAAATTACACCTCTGTTTTGTATGCAACAAGACCATTAACCATGAATGTAAACACTACTCTCTTTTACCTCATAAGATGGATGGATAAAAACTATGATACTAGTTTTGGATTTGGAAACCACGTGGTTGGTGGGATAAATGGGAAACTTAGTAAAACTACTTCTTGATGACTTTGTGTAATGTTAATAAAACCTGTTTTCATGGAGGCACAAAACATCCCTATAAACCCGAAATGAGAAAAGAAAACTTTAGTCGTGTACCTTGTCATGTGGAGTGTTCAACAAGAGCCCTAGGTTGTTCCTCACATGATTTCATTTGACCTTGTTTCGTAACGCGTCTAGGATCCCAACGGGCTAGTTCAGCAACTTTAAACAAGCTGTTGAAAGTTAAAAATGCAGTTTGGTTTTGATCCACCATTTTGGCCCTAGGTGTAGAAACGGATTTTGGCTTCCACATACCTCTAGTATTTATCCGTGACAATCACTATGAACCCTCATTTGGAGAAAAACATCCGCAAGCTAGTTTTCTAGATAGGTTTTGTAGGCCTTGGTCGTTGGGTGACAAGGCCATTTGGGTGCATTTACGATCGGTGGCTCCGGAAAGATGGTCGCCAATTAATCTTGTTCACCAATTTGGGGTTATCAATCTCTCGAGTGTTTCTCGTATATAGGGGAATAGGTAGGAATTTGTTCCCTTGTGTGTTTGAGTCTTGGACTTGGTTTTGAATGTTGATTTTGAGCCACTTGTCTAAATTTTGACCTTTTTGGAAACTTGTAACTAAATGGAGAAAATTGTCATATGACCTTATCCAAGTAAAACAATGATGAGGAAACCTTGTAAACATAAAAACATGACTGTAGGAAACCATTTTGACGCTTGTTTGAAAAGATATTGAATGTGAAAAGAAATGGTTTTTTCTCTCCTCTCTCTAACCCTATCTTTGGCTTTGAAAATAAAATGAAATGGAATTTATGTTCTTTCTCTACCTAAAAAGTATGTTAAATATGTTTCTTATTGTTGGAAAATTGTGAAATCATAAATCATGCTTTTTCGTAGTTGATGCCATGCCAGCAGTTGTGTTAACCATGCGGTGGTTGTAGTAGTACGCGGAACAAAAAGCAAATGGTAGTGTTGTTAGTGTTTTTTGTAATATGGATTATCATTGAAATATACATGTAATATTAAATAGATGTATCAGCACATGGTTATAATCATGAATGTTATTTATGGATTATGTTGTGATGAGTGAGATATCGTAGTGTATTGGTATCTTGGGAAAATGGGCATTCTATTTTAGGGGTGATTTTTTTATAGGTATATATCTTGTTAATGGTGTAGATGTACATTTTAACTAGAAATGAAATGAACATGTTATAATTGTACTCCTATGTGAATGAAGTGATTTTGTATTCTTGTGTGTTGTACTAAAATGCTTGGAACACTCAGAAGTAATGAAACTACCTTATTTAAGAATGGTTATGGTTGACCACTTTTAGGAGGTTATTATTTTAAAAGTTACCCAATTGACCCCAATCTATCAACCCTTGAGAGAAGGTTACCCTTGAGCATTGGGTTATTTGTGTGTCATTCACCTTGTTGGGTTTAAGTGAAGTTCTGGTCCCTAGGTGGTGCTCAAAGGATTGTCTTGATAATATGTGTCTTGGTCTTAGAAACCATATCTTTCTCTCAAGTTATGCTCAAACCAACCTTCTCATGTGTTCCTGGAGGCTTAGTAGTAATTTTTAGGCATGTGGGTCAAAAGGACTTGGAGTTTTTGTGCATGTGGAAGCATGCATGTTGTTATAATTAATGGTAGAATGTCACTTGTGACATGATTGATGTTATGTTTAACAATGTTTTTTTAATGGTTGTCTCTCATCCTAAGCCTCTCGGAAGGGCTTATCAATGTATTTGTATGGAATCATAAGGGCAAGTAAGGAAGGTAATCACCATTCCTTGTAATGTGATCATTCAAACTTTGGCAAATCACATAATGCGGTGGTTCCATCATGTTGTTATTTACCTCAAATAGAATCCTTACTCATGTAAAAACAAGTGATGTAAGATTGACACATAAGTGAAACTTGGAGTTATCTTATAACTTAGTTAGGCTTTATTTTGTAGTTAAAAGTACTTATAAAATGCTCCATGTGAGTTCAATTATTCCATAACCTAACCTCTTATCTTGAAGGCAAAACTTAAGTTGTGCAAAGGTTAAAGTGACTCTAATCAATTATTAAATCAAAGCAACTAAATATGTCAAGTAAATGTGTTTTTAGGTGAGACAAAAACTTTAGTTGAGACCGAGAGCTAGGAAACGCTCACATGTGTGTTTAAAAGTTTCAATTTCATATTGAGTTATGGAAATTATAGTAATAGAGAAAAGAACCCAATTAAGTGTACTTGTTATAAGTTGAATATGAAATGAAATGAATAAATTTTAGCATTGTGAATGAGATCATATGTTTGTATGTTAAGTGCTCTTCAAACCGAGAAGGCTAATAATGAAATATGAATACAATAAAGATGTAACCATAAAATTATGATATTGTGGAAGGTTCCCATTTGTGATGTTCATGTTTTGGTTATGTCGTGGTTTCATACTTAGTCATTATATAAGTGTGGTGTTAGGTCGCATCTTGTGTCTTCTTGATATTGCATTTCTTGATGTTGGTGTAAACGTTACATGTGGTGTCGAGCAATCTCATGAGTCTTTATGGTGTCGCATAGTATTATCACGTAAATGAAACTCAAAAAAAAACTTGGTATATTTGGCCTTGTATTTGGGTCCCACATGGGTAAGCGCTACAAGAATTCTCTATTTGCTCTTAAAGTTGCTCAATTTTTGAATTCTAAGCACTCTATCTTAGTTCAAGTACAAGGTATCTATTTTGAAATCTTTGCACTCATTTAAATCTTGTTAATTCATGTTAAAATGCATAAAGTATACCATTGCAAAATTGATTTCTACTCGATTATTTATGCATTTTACATTGATTTTGAGCTACGCATCATGACTTTTATAGCTAATGTGCCTTTAATTTGCCGATTTTTGTGATTCTCCATGTATTCCTATAGATTGTGTTTGTCTCTTCACCTCTAAGTCATGTTGAGGCTACATGGGAAATTATAACAGACCTCACATATAACTTTCCATGTAAGAGCGGTGTCGGGAATACGAAGAGTGAACCAATGAGAAAGCTCCATGTGTGTATGGTCTTTGGGTTCCTTAATACCACATAGATATCTCTGTCAAGTATGCTCAAGTGTGAAGTTCAAGCAAATAAGGAAGTTAAATGTTGCCTCACAATTCACATTGTTGGTCTTTAGGTAGAGTCTTCACATCACGAACCAATGAGAAAGCTTTGTGTGTGTCTCAATTCACATTGCTAGTTTTTAATGACATTTGGGAATGTAGTGATGTCAAGGGTGCATGAATGAATAGCTTCCATGTAGTTCCTTTTGTTCAAAAATGTTAGTACTTATTATATATGCAAGATACTTACCCATTTATTTTGTAAACAGGTGAATAAATAAGCCATGTGGTGAATTCTAACATCCTCGCATATAACTTTCCTTGTAAGAGAGGTGTCAAAATGTGAAGAGAGAACCAATGAGAAATATCTATGTGTGTACGGTTTTTGGGTTCCTTAATACCACATAGATATCTTTGTCAAGTATGATCAAGTATGAAATTCAAGCTAATAAGGAGGTTACATGTTTCCTTGCAATTTGTATTGTTTGGTCATAAGCCAATGAGAAAGCTTTGTGTGTCGTGATTCCCACCTTTGCTAGTTTTAGTGATATTTCGATGATGTAGTGATGCAAAGAGTGCATGAATGAACATCTTCCATGTAGTGCCTTTTCTTCGGAAAATTATGTAGTTTTTATATTTGTTAGATACTTACCATGTTGTTTGCAAACAACAAATAAATAAACAAGCTCTATGTTGCCTCACAAATGACAAAACTTATCACGCCCAAGAATCAATTGTTAAAGAATATAATGAATGAAAAAATTGCCACATTGTTTGAGTAAATGCCAAGGTTTTTCAGAATTTGTAAGATTTTATCTATATTTTTCTCTAGGTTTAATGTCTCGGACATCGTGGTAATGTAAGTCTTTGTGTAGATCATGTCAGTTGTTGTTAGTGGCTAGCCAATAAGAACACTTCAGGCTTATTCATAATTTGTAGTGGCAGTCTTCACTAAGCCTTTTTGATTATCACCAATAAAATAGCCCCACACTACTTTGCAATTTTCAATATCATTCCTTGTTAATCCTTGTCAATTACCGACTAATAAGAAAAATCCACTCCGATTCATAATTTATAATGTCATTATTTGTTATACCTTTGAGATATAGTGATGTGAAAATCACACGAATGAATACTTGTCCAATTAATTTGTGAATATAAAATAAAAAAGCAATTTCCACGTAGCTTTGGAATTGTCAAAACTTGTTATTCTCAAATAGTAATTGTTAAGAACATAACGAGCAAACAAACAAACGCTACATCACTTGAGAATAATAGAATTTGTAAGATAAACATGGATAAAATTGATAACTTGATTAACACTATGGTGACAATCTACAAAATTCCATAGACCAAATATGCATGTTTCCTTTGAAAATTAAAATCTTGCAACTTCACACTTAAAACCACAATTTTGTAAGAGTATTTTTAGTCCAAAAAAGTATTTTTAACAAAACAATGAGACAAAAATTGCAACCAAATAACACAATTGATTATATCATAAAGAAAAATGGTGTTTGAGTTTTTTTCTAATTTCAACTTGGACCACATCCTTTCTAATGAAAACATGGGGCTATGTTGTTTACAACATAAAGGTGGGGTAAAAAGAAACCAAACACTCTCTTTATATCACTACGCATAATTAACACTTTTTATCTCAATTAAACCACACAAAAAAAATAGAAAATAAGAAATAGTTGTCAACTCAATTATTTGAAAGGAAATCACACAAAAGGAATCACCACTCTACATCATCTAAGAAAATAAGCACAGTTCATTCACAAAGCATATATCAAAGAGTAATCATCCTAACAATTGTCCAAGCTAACCAAATTCCATATAAGTAATCTTCACTTGCCAGTATATCTAAATCACCTAAACCTACAAGATTGAATAACACATCTACAAATCTAAGCATAAGAGACACTAACTAATGAAACTAATATTAACATAGCTCAAACTCTTTACCCTATAAGATTCAACTAAAATTAGAAGTGCAAACTCTACTTAATAACATAAATATATTTGTTGTGTAGGACCAACACATGAATCAACAATTAAAATAATCTAGAACTCACAAAACCAATGTGAGGTGATTAGTTTAAACAACTAGAGTATTTCTTTTTATTGGTAATATATTAATAATAATGGTTCTATTAGATTTTCCAGATCTCCGACAAAAAAAAATGCACAAGTAATTGTAGAAATCAAATTAACTAACAATAAGCGCAATATGATCAAGAACTCACAAGGAAAGAATGACTCTAAATAAACTCAATGCTCCATAGGATACACCGATGCAATTCATGTACATATAGGAGGTGAATGTGTAACCTCCTCCCAAATCGGTGGTGAATAACTCTCACTAGATGTGTGTGTGTGTGTGTGTGTGTGTTGTGTGTGTGTGTGTGTGTGTGTGTGTGTGTGTGTGTGTGTGTGTGTGTGTGTTCTTATTTGAATAAGAAACTTTGTGTCTTTCAGTTGATGTTATGCTTAGAACTTTGTGTCTATTGCATATATGTCATGTATTCAAATATGTATGATTCAGCTTTATTACTCATGCATGCATAAGTAAGGTATTACTCTGAGATCTATATATCTGAAAGTGTTACTTTCTTCATTCCTTGAGCTATTAATTCTTCTATATTATTTTCTTTTGTATTGGAAATCTTATGAGATGAAGACATTTAAAGCATCAAAATCCTCATTAAAATATTGATAGTTTGTACATTTGTAAATAAGTAGATTTGCTTGTTTGTTTTTGTGTTCAATAAGGGAACCTCTCCCATAAAGAGGAGGTATTATTGTCCCTGACCATTGCTTGTCCTCAAGTCATATTTTACAACCACCAAAAGGAAATCACAAAAGGATGGAAATGTGATTCGAAATGGGGAAGTTTGGAGGATTTATTGGATCTTTCTCTCGAGCAAGGATGATCTTGAAACTCAAGAAGTTAGAATTTTGTTATGAAAATGTGGTTTTTTGTATGTAATACTGTCATTTGTAGGAATAAAAAGAATGATGCATCATAGCACAAAGTGCATTTAAGTGTGGATTAAGTATAAGAACTAGATTTTAATACAAAATTCATTTCATGTTTTCCTGTAGCTATGCATGTGTATAGAGGTGTAGTATGGATGAAGTCGTCTCTGCAAGTGAATAATAGCTTGGTATGATAGATTATGTGAAATAGTGCTTCGAGTTCTAATTGTATTTGGTTTTGAAGTGAATATAACTTGTGATGTGGTTATTAAGAATTTTTGAGTGATATGACAAGATCTCAAAGTAAGGTTTTGGAGTTGTTTGTGTAGGGTTTTTAAGTGCATGATAACCAAGATCCAAGTAAATAAAACTGTGAGCAGAGGTTAGGGGAAAGATTATTTATTTCTTGCAAATTATGATCATGATTTGAAATCTCATGTGCCCTCAAATCACTGCACTAATGAAACTATCAAAAAAGATACACTAAAGATTAGATGACAAAACATTTTCTATGAAACCAGTAATAAACACTCTTGTCCTTGATTACCTGATCAATTCTTACAACCCAATGATAGATGGAAAGGTTTTCGTCCCTCTAATGGATCATACATTTTCATTCGGCGTGGAGCCCATGTAGACATCCATCGATTAACTGGTTTACCATATCCACACTAGATGGTCATGTGACTACCAAGGCTATCTTAACTGATGTAGACAAAAATATTTGGAATCTCATTACAATGTGCAAGTTGATGGTAAGTTCAATTTTATTTTTCAATTATTTTCTTTCTTAATATTAGTTGACTATCCCAGCATCTAACTTTTCTTTTGTGTTGTTGCAACTGCAATTAATCATTCAAAAAGAGGCCTTGTTATACAAGGTGTTACACATAATTTATTTTTCTTGTAATGATATCACTCTTTCAATCCAAGATTGTGTTGTAGGGTAGATCCACCGACATTCCACATTGGGAAGTTCAATATTTATTGTGGACACTAGTAGGAAAAACAATTGATTGGTGCATGTATTTTTCCAATCGAATTAAAAAGATGTCAACAATGCCCATTCCAATATCAATGCATCTGATAAATGAAGACTGTATTTTCTTGTACCAATTATCTTCTTTCTTTCTATCAAGAAGCTTTCCACCAATTACAAAATGGAAAATTCCAACTGCAATAAATGAAAAATTGCTATCGATAGGTCTTTTAGTTGAAGAACAATAGGTAATAATTAATTTTAACATTATAACAATTAATTATTTTTTAAATGTAATAATAATAACAGTAATTTATATTTAGAGAGAAGAATTGTAGCTACAATAGCTCACAAGGAGGTTATTTCTCGGGGTAAAGCCCCTCCAGAGGCTTTCTGGTGATTTTGATATGGATTCAAGTGGAATCGACCCGGTTTGATTTACTCGACAAAAAATACCTAGGGGTTCGATACCTCCACCACCACCTTTCCCTCCACAATTTTCTACAGGTATTTATATTATTATTTATAACTAAGCTACTAGTAGGAATCACTAACAAGCTATCTACTTTTTTGTAAGTGTTAAAGTGTTTTAATATTTTTAATTTTTTATTTCAAGCAAAACTTTGAGTTTTGATGGTGTAGATCAAACTCAGTCTCAATCACAAAGTCATATGGTCTCTTCTCCAACCATGCTAGGTAATTTATAATGTTTAATTTCTTTTGTTTACTTACAAATATTATATATAGTATTTACAAGGGTATAATGTTTAATTTTGTAATACTTTTCTTCTTGTAGTTAACAGACAAACACAATAGATTTCAAAAATAGCCTCCTCCGTCCCACCACCATGGGTGGTACAAAAAAAAAAAAATTTAGGAAGAATATTACATTTCTTGTTGACTCACAGAATAGTTCACCCTGCAACCTCTGAATTTCTAGGTTTTTCACTAGGTGGTATCAGAGTGCAACTGGTACCCATATTTTGAACAGATCAAGCTCGATGATGAGTTTTTGGGGTTTGATAGTGTTGATGCCGAGAGATGGGTAATTATTTTGACACCCATGATATGATACAAAGTACTCCACCTACTCAACCACAAAGTAACAACAAAATATCCATGAAATCAAGAGATTCCCCTCCTCCACCAAGTCAAATTCCACTCACGGATGATCAAAAGAAAATTTTTCTTTCAAAAATCTAATATCAGATAGTATGGGGGCCATAATTTAGGAAGTGGTTATGTCAGATGTGGAATTAGTGTGCACTTGGGAGTATAGGGCCAAAGTTTTGATCAAAGAAATAAATACCCATTACCATAATCATGCTCAAAGGCATTCATTGTTCATTATCGTAGAGAGCCAACCAACAAGGCTTGACATTTTGCTAAATAAAGCTCAGTCTGGTACAATTTTGTATAATAATGATTATGATGATGAAATTTTAGATATAATGTTAAACAAGTTGGAAAATCTTAATGTTGAAGCCCAGGTGTACTACAACAAATGGGCTAGAGACAAAAATAATGTTTTAATTACAAATGTAGAAAAAAAAAAGTTGTGGTAGGTCATTTTTTACACGTGAAAAATTGTGAAATTATGAGTATTGTAATAAATTATTTATAACTTATCTAATACATTTTTTTTTGTAGGAAAAATATGAAAATTTAAAGAAAGAAGCAAGTTGTATTTGATGCACATTTGAAGAATGCTCGCAAAATCTTGAATGCATTTATACAATTGAAAGAAAAACTTTTATTATTAAATAAAAAAATAATACATTGAGAAAGATAATCAAGGAGCATAAGATGGATCCATAAATCTTACTGAAAAAAAAACAAGATGTTGATCCATCACTATTATTGTCGTAGGAGATGTTGTGAGGGAGGAGTAGAATATTCTTGAAAATATCAATAGTCAGCAATGCATGCAGGATTTGCAGAAATCAGGAGTTTTAGCACAAAGCATTATACTGAGAAAACTCCACCTCCATTGCAAGAAGAAAAATTTCAAGCTTCCCCTACAACACAAAAATTGAAAAAAAAAAGTTAGTTTCACCATGTGACAGGTGTGTTGTCACAATTCGACACTAGCGTAGGAATTAAAAGATAGTGGCCAACCAATTTTTCCTTTTTTATTCCATGTGTGGTAGATGTAAGGACAACTATGACTCAGAATCATAGGTAGAAAGAGGATTCCCTCGTAATGTGTTCTTATATGATAGAACTTTCCTGGAAGCTTTGAGAAGAAATTGATAATAACCCAAAATTTTGTAATTGTATTGGTGACAATGCTTTATGAAAACATGTATGTCTTCATAAAGTAATCCACCACTTGTTAGTATGTATACAAGTTTAATTGTGAATTGGAACTCTATTTGTAGTTGTGACACATTTTTTGAAAGTTTTGAACAATTTAATATGCACTCTTGTATTGGATTTTCTTTCTTGTGAATGTTTTTATGTTACTATTTGGAGATGTTTTGCATGGTTTTAGATGTTTGGTGTGTGTTTGTTTGTTTGAGTATAAAAAAGAATTATGTTTCATGTAGAGATAAAATATTAATCACATAGAGATGGATCTAAATAAATCACTATCCTTCTTAAAATAATAAAACAAAATATAAAAAATGAATTTTTTACAAGTAAAACAACATATATAGTCTAGTAAGACAGTTGATACTTATTTGATATGAAATATATAAATAATCAAATCATTTTTCAATAGTGTCTAGAATGTAGACAAGAAATTAGGACTCTAGAAATTGAAACAATGTTGGAGCAACCCATTCTTCATAAGTGTCCTCAAATTCTATTGAATTGGAAGCGTGTTTGGTGGATATGTTTGGATCCCCCACATCAGTCACAATATTACCTACTCCTCTTCTTTCTATGAGTGAATTCCATAATCCAAGTGCTCTTTCATAAGGAAAAGTTTCCATAACATGGAATAACTGAAACATACAATCTCAAACAACTTTCTAAATTTCTATCCAATTTGTTATGAACTTTTGATTTTACGAAGGATAATGCATTGAATACTCTTTCATCTTCAACAGATCCCAAGATCATAGTTTGGCACATAGTTCATATAGTCAAAAATACTCATTTGAAATCACCTCACAAAATATTGCTTGAATAAAGCTTCTTCCAAAGCCTTTTAATGGAACCATTTTTTTTGGCTCATCTAGAAAATGAAATTTTCTCTAGCATAGTAATGGAAAAATGTTGTGACTGAGAACTCAAGTAACTTATTTTGCAAAATACCTTCAACTACAACATCATTTATCTCTTCACGCTTACAAAAATGTTCCATTAGACTATTCATGTATTTTATAAATAAATTATTGATGGATTTTTAGTAATGCCACCAGTTGTATTCCAAAATAGTGGATTCACAACTCCCATTGCTTCAAGTAATTTATCTTTTTAAATCATTCATGGATCTCCGTAGATAAAGATTGAGAAATATTTTTCAATTTATTTGTGTGTCACATAATATTATTTCATATAAATTGTGTGTCACTCGTACTTCTTCCAACTCTGATCCAACCAAATCTCTCTTCTCTAAAAAGTGTGAAGTGGTATCTCTTTCCCATGAACTATTATACACAGATGATCATTTATATTAAATTTTAAGTAGCAACTTGGATTCTTAAGGTCGGTTAATGTATTCCATCTTTCAAAAATAGGTCCTTGAAAACTTCCATCTGAAAAATATAAATTATCTAGAGTCATGCATACATGTTTTCTCAATCGTATGAAGTCAGTAATGTAGATGGAACACTCTTGCGCATGCTTCGTCAAAACATTGATCTCATTCAACATTGGAAAAATACCACATAATGTAAGTAAAGTTTCAATATCTATCAGATGGTACAACAAATATTTAGCTTTATCTACTTCCCTATGGTATTTATACATAAAACATATCAATGAAGGATATTCTTCAAATATTCTACAAGCAAAGGCTCATACATGGAAATCCATATGGTATCTACATCTTTAAGAAGATTTTTCCCATCTGTCAATCCAATTGCAAATTTTGAAATTCTAAAAATATTTTTGGACTACTTGAATAATATGCATGCAAGTCATGGATGAGCTCCTCCACTCTAGCAACACTTTCAAATGTGCTCACAATTTTATATATGCCGATTCATTTATGAGCCATGCAATGAATTGCAATCATATATGGTGAAATATTGTTTGTAGTCTACATGTAGAGACCATTTCTAGCCCCCTGCATTATTTTACACCATCATTATTTCAACACAAACTAACTTTGTGGCAATGGAAAAATCATCCATACTTGTTATATCCTTTAAACTTGACACCACCAATTTGTAAAGGTTTTTGAATTGTAATTTTCACCCATTTTATGAATAGCTAGGAGATGGGGTTTTCTTACTTCATTTACAAAAGTATAGACATGAATACAAACCCATGAAGTATTTTGTCCATTGTTGTGACCTCATCAATTGAAAGTGAAATAAACTTTGCATTTTTAATAGCTTCTTTCAAATCCTCCTTTTCCACCATAGCAAGACATTTTGCAATTTCCCACCATTGCTATCTGACCAATGTGATTGTGGAACGTTTCTGTAATCCAATAACTGATACAAAATTTTATTATCTGAGAAATCTGAAATAGGTCTTCCCTTTTTCAATATATGGAATACCATAGAAAATTGAATACTTTTGGCAAGCATTTCAGTCTGCATAGCTTTGCCTAATTTTTTTGCAATTGTGCCACCTTTTTCATTTAGATTTTTCAAACATTTTTGTTCTTTTTCATACTCTTTGTACTTTACATGCAAGCAGTCTTTTGCATTTTTCCATTTATGAGTCCTTACTATGTGCCCATCCTTCTACTTTTTGTGAAATATATATTTTCCCATAGTGTTTTTCAATAGTGTCTAATTTGAGTTGCATTGTATGATCTTTCCCTTATTTCCAACTACATATTTTACATCGACATTGAGTTGGAATATCATTACCATTTTTGGCTCCACAGGTTCAATAAAAGGATATTTGGCTACCCAGTCAAACTTGAAATTCCTTCCTATTGTCCAGTTAGTCCTCTTTCTTCTCACATATTTTTATTACTTTCTTCAACTTGTGCCTCTAGGTCTTTTGTAAGTTTGTTCTCATCAGGAATATCTTGATCATCATGTCTCCTTTTTCTAGAAACAAAGATTGGAGTAGAAGCTTCATCGAGGTTGGTGTTGGATGAGAATTTGATGTGTCTTCTCCTAGTTTGATGTCATCAAGGGAACAAATGTTTTCATCAATAGGATCATCTCAAAATACATTAGTTTTATGAATGTGTTTGAGAAATGTCTGCATAAATAAGTGTTACTAAAATATAGTATTAATTATTTATATGATTAATACAACTAAATAAACAAGAGTACAAAGAGTAAAGAGTCAATTTAATAAACATGAGAATAATAAAAGAGTACAAGAAAAATAGTATGGAAAATATATGATTAAAATTATGTAAATTAGTAGATAGTACATACCTATATTTTTTGTAGATCCCGACACCAATTTCATTTTTTGTGACTGGCCAAAATAGCCAAATAATGTCATGTTACTCTTTTTGAACTGGAAGTATCCTTCTTACCCTATTTTCTAGAATCCATGGATATGTCACATAGATATTGACTATTGTTGATGAGAGATGGAGGATGGATGTTTGGATGATAAGCCTTCACGAGTAGAGGGTTGGGTGATAAAGGGGGCATACAAGGGGTAGGATGGGTAGGATAGGAGTGATAGGGGATGGATGAAAGGGGTTGGATGGTGGAGTGAGTTGGTTGATGGATGAGGGGTTGAGATTGGGTTGGATGGAAGGGTTGGATGAAGAAGTAGGATGAAGATTGATCAAAATGTTAAAGGGGTGAAAGTGGAAAGAGGTGTAGGATGGTGGTCTTGGATGGTCATCTATGTCACGAAAAAGAGACATGTATTTTTTTTGATAGCTTGGATGTTGATGTATATGTATTATACCTCAATGATATGTATAGTATTATACCTCGGTGAATATGAGTGCAATTTGATTGAAACATTGGTGAAATACATGCATAAGTTCATTTTTAGTGTAAATCGAACTTTCTTCTTAGCTCCGAATGCGTTCATAGTATTCTCTTATCCGCTTTCCTTTCTTTGGGATATCTTTATGATGCTTATCAAGAGGTTTTACATTATTTTTTGTGCGCCAAATTCTTCAAGAAAACTTTCAGTCATGAAATCCTGTGAGTTTTTAATATTATCACTCAATATTTCAAACATTTAAAAATGTACGAAGAAATTCAGTCCATTATTCCCTCCTCGATGAAGTCATTACAAATGTAAGATCTTTTAAACTCTTGAATGAAAAAGAAAGCATCATCATTACATTGGGCAAAAAAAAACTTGAATCTTACACATTCTTCTATATACAATAATGTAACCATAATAAAATACTAACCCACAAGTACAAGTCATATGACTTATTTGTAAAAATAATTGAATGATTATAATGGAAAGTGACTTTACCATGAAAACACTTTTACAATAAACATAGGAATGACCATGGTAAAAGTAAATTTACTATGGCAATACCTATTCAAGGTAAAACTAGATTTACTACGGTAAAAATGAATTATTAAGATAAAAATTGAATTTACTATTGTAAATACTATTCTTGACAAAAAGTGACTTTTTTGTCATAAATATTATTCATGATAAACAAAGTGACTTTACTACGTTAAATACTATTCACGGTAAAAACAAAATTAGTCTTCAAGTAATTGCGGTTAATCATAAATACCACTCCAAAACATCCCTCAATGCGGAATGTTCCCGACAACAAAACCAAAATGTCAACATAAACCACCACTCAAATTATCTTTCACTAGGAACTCGTGTTATGATTGTTTTCACAATGCACAACTTTTGTTTTGGTGGTATGAATCTTTAAACACAAAAATAGAAAGAAGAGCAAATATGGAATATAATATGAAGACTTAAAAATTAATTTATGAAATATAAACAATAATTTTATTATTATCAAGGTATTTTACAATCTCACCCAAACAAAAACCGAGTGTTACCAACTCCACTTGTCTTTCCAACACTATTTCTAGGAGAAAATTCTCAAACACACCTCTTGATAGCTTCTTTAACATGCCTACACAATGGTATGGACTCTTATTACTTATATATACTAATACTCATAACCATCTTATGTCTTAAATGAGGGTTTGGCCTCTCTATTTATAGAACTTTAGAATTTATCTCCCTATCTCTAAGATAGGATAAGAAATTTCTTATCTCCAATCATATTACATATCTCAACTCTAATCTTTACATGTAGGCTTATCCCTCAATATATGATAAACCTTATTGTATACACATGGAATTCCACATTTCTTAGACGTTATCTCTAAATATAAATAAAATATTCAAAATATATATGACATCACTCATTTGTCATTATTATAAATATAATATTTCTAATTTATGAAGACCATACTTACCTATTTACCATAACATTTCACATTTGACATTACCATGACCACTTACAACAAGTATTTATTTTTACCATTACCTATAACTTTCACAACATTCTCTTAATGTACTTCGACTATTACCATAGAATATTTACTAGTTATATTCTAACTTATGTAGAATTTCGGGTCAGTGGCGCGTTAACTTCTAGTGATCGTGTTACTACTACCTACACTTAACATCATATTATTACAACATATACATTAATGAAATATAAATCATGGAGGAAAATTTTAGTGTCGACACACCTTTGTATCACATCGTGTGTCTAGACATAGACTTTTGGATCCCTACACTTGAGAAACTAGCTGAGCCTATCTTTTTCATCATACAAGATATCAATATCTTGATCAATGCATATATTAGGAGTAACACATATGTGAGAGTCCAATATCAACACTTAACAAGACTTATATTGTTCATCTTTAGCTAGGTGGTGTACTCATGTCCATCATGAATAAAGTTAATATATGTTTGTAATGTAGAGGGTACGGTTTTCATACCTCGAATCCATAGTCTTACTAATAAAATATTGTAACATAAAGGAGCCTCCAAGATGTGAAATGTAATAAGCATTCATGTAGGTTGAAATAATATGTCTAATGTGATTGTTCCCATTGTATGAGGAGGAGTATTATGAAAGCTTTCGAAATAATGGTTGATTCTTTGAACATACCTCACATAGATGCCCATTTATTCAAGCAAGGAGTGAGAACATATATATTCATTGTTGAGTCACCATCAATTGTGACCCTCTTGATTAAAATTTTTGAATGTGAACCATAGTAAGAAATGGTTTATATATGTCCCTACTATCTTTAGAGTGTAAATTGGCATGGTCAAAGATCATGGCAATATTGGTCTATGCCTTAAAGAAAGACATGATAGAGTACACTATGTAATCCATGTGAAAATAAATCCCTAATGACACCTAGGGTTTTAGTATGAAAGATCTATCAGTAACTCCTAGAAATCATGAAAAGTATTTAGACCATAGAAGAGGTATACCGTGAATGAAACACTGGGAAACGTAGGAAGATCACATTAAAATATAGAAATTTAAAAATAAAACCTAGAAGAAAAAAATATGAAACCCTAGAGGCTAGGGAAGGTTTTGTAAGATCAATAAGTGGGTTCACCAATTAATTACATCCAAATTAAATATTATTTTTATTTCTTTTAATTAGGATTGAAATCTCATAAACTAATGTGCAACCAAAATAATAGATAAATATTATAACCATTTATATCTAAAAGTACATGTAATAATATTCAAAAGTTGCATTCAATTATGGCATATTCTAAATATAGTAAAACACAAAAACATGAGTTTACTTAGATTGTATTTTACTTCACTGGAAGATGTATATCTAAAACTAGGTTAAATAGTTTGTGACAGTGGATGAAGATGCTTCATTTTTGAAATCGGGTTCTAAAACCTTCTTGCACACTAGCATCGCATTTAAACACTAGAGTGAAACATTTAATGGCTTCCAACACTATTTCTTGTCCCATAATACTTGTGCATGCTCATACAATAATAAAACCCTAGTTTTATATACTAACACTTAAAAAACATTAGATAATAAAATTTGGTGTGTTGATTTAGAATTCCCTTGGTGTAACAACCCTTTTCTCATTCTAACAAAGCACTACTCTACATTTCCAAAATGAGGGTCCCAAACTCCATGTAGTTCCCTTAGTGCTCATATATAACTATATAATGTTTTTCCCCTATGTTTTTCCTTGTTCTTCAACATGAATAACGAGCTAACTACGTATTTTTATATGTACCCATAATGATTTCTTAATAGAATTCTAACATAGAGTACTATAATAGATATCTTGTAGATCAATATTCACTAGATTAAAACCTCTGTAGGTCCCTTTAGTGCGTAGATACGTGGATAGTTCTTTATATGGCCTTGAGATTATTTTGACTTGGCCGGGTATGTTCTTGACCTAGTTTAGAGTGTTTTAAACTTATATATAGGTTACTCTTAATGTCTTCTCTTGATTTAGGGAATATTAGGGCATCTCTACTTAAGACTTGATAGTATGTTATAGATTTATGTCTTGATAATATCATGTGAGTAAATGAATATGTACAACTCATTTTTATACCATTCCATAGGATTTGATTTTACACTCGAGGCTAATTAAAAATGGAAATAACAAAAGCATGATAAAATTAACCCATAACGCAAATAAAACCTTCAAACAAGGACATAAACATATGATGGATCTTTCCAACCTAGATAGAAGTGTTCTAGGTGATTTAACAAATATGTAAATTTGTAAAACACTAAATATTGCAGAGTCACATATGATAAATAGATGCTAAAGTACATATTCGACACAAGCAATAAGGTAAAGAAATATAAAACCCTAGGTGCAAGAGAGAGAGAGAGAGAGAGAGATGATAAAAGACTTATCCGATTCGCACTTGATCCCGAAGTGTTCTAGACTAGAAAATTGTTGAACAAGAAAAGAAGACTATCGCAACCGAGCTACGAAAACCTGAAATTGTTGGATGAGTCGGGACTAGTAGCAGCGCTGAACAAGACTAGGTCGCTTAGGCACCAGAGACCACTAGTAGGTGCATGTGACTACGCAAAAGCTTGGAATTTGGTTTTCTTTTGTGTCGCAGGAAGGTGTTCGCTACCCTTCGCTTTTTAGGTCGCTTGTATGTCGTTGGATAATTGTTATATTAACATGTAACCTGCAAAACAAATGACTAGGTCGCTAGGCACCAAGACCACTAGTAGGTCCCTGTGACTACGCAAAAAGCTTGGAATTTGGTTTTTCTTGTGTCGCAAGGTGTTCACTAACCTTCGTTATATTTGGTCGCTCAGTATGTCGTTGGATGATTGTTATATTAACATGTAACCTGCAAAAGAAATGATATCCTGCAAAACCTCAAAACACATAAAATCCTAAAAAAAAATATGCAAATGGGAAGTCGGATTGACCACGGCGAGGTCATCCGACAGAGTGAACTTACTGATTTGAGCGTTGCACTACATTTTAGACTCCATGTAGTTCTTGTGAAGTGTGTGATAGAATCATGCCCTAGGAGGCCCATGTGCAAGTGCATGTGATAGGGTGGCAAGTAATATTTAGATGTACCAATGTAAATATATGTGTTGATGAAAAATGAACTTCCCCTCCTATGTGTGTATGCATAAAATGCAGTCTTTTGTCCCTTTTATGAGTGTTATATGAATGTCTTTGATGCTCTTAGATGCCTTTGGATGCAACATTATGTGGTGATAATAGATGCTTAGAGCTTGGTCCTTATTTTGGTCACATAGCTTTGTATTTATATGACTCCCTTGGTTGAATTTTGTAATTGACAACTAAAAGGTTGACTCATAAGAAAACAAGATGCCCAAAATATAAAAGAGGCCCAAAAGAGGCAAGTAAGATACAAAGAGGTCGGGGTGCCCAGAGGGGATGAGGGCTCTGGTAAAGCGCTAGCTGTCTCAAGGTGGGCGCTAGTTGGTGTCCAAAGTCATAAAAGATAAAGGTAAAGTACTAACTGGGTCCGTAGGGTGTGAAAGATCTAAAAGAAGACCAGAGAGACAAGTAAAAAGGCCAAAGATAGTTGTTAATTACTAGTTTTCTCGCTTATGAATCATATGAATACAAGTATGTGTTTATGACCTAGAAATGTACCCAAGTGTGTGATTTTTTGTCTACATTTGCCCCCACTTTACGTTGTTGAATAAATACTTGATAATATAAATTAGATAAGAGATGCATACACGATAACCATGTATCGTGTGATGGCGAAAACGCATGAAGAGACAAGTGAAAGCATGGAGTGATAAAAATGAATCGTGGAAGCTAAGAAAGAGGAAGTGACCCTAGTGGTGAATCGTATGATGTTGATCCAGTGTGTTGCACCTACTATTGTGCTTGATGAAGGGATGCTTCTTGTTGTGTCTTAAGGAAAGACTGCAAAGATAAGAAAAAGAGTAGTCAAAGTCATGTATTATGAAAACTCTGTAAAAGCATGTGAAAATGTGTAAAAAGGAAAGTGTGCACTTGATCCGTGATGAGTAAAAAGGGATAGAAAATGTCTTGATTTTTGTTCACAGAAGAGCGAGTTTTTGGGTAATCTCACGCCAAAAGTGAGTTTTTGGGCGATCTCATGCCAAAAATGAGTTTTTTGGGCAATCTTAGGCCACGAAGAAGAGTGCTAGGAAAGAGGTCTAGTTTTACTCTCCATCCATGTCTACTCCCCAAATTTATACACCATTATGGTGCAAAACGCTGTGATTCCCGATTTGTTCCTTGTTTGTTCAGTTCAATCCAAGGAGATTAAATGCATTTTGATTCTGGAGGACTATGTCTCAGTACTTTATGAAAAAAAAAAATTGTGAATCTGTTGAAAATTGTGTTGATCTAAGAAAGTAACTATAATCGCCCACTAGTCATAGGCGCCCAAGAAAGGTTAGAGCGCCCAAGTGCTAGTGTATGTATATGGGCGTTAGTGTCCGTGTTGGACCGAGGACCCAAGTCGAGAATCTAGACCATTTTTGTGACTATATATTGTTTTGTTCATAGACTGTGCAAGCCTAAATTGTAGCTCTGTATTGTTAATGGGGTGATTGATTCACCTAATGTATACCCCCTCGTTTGGGGTGCATGCAATGTCGCTTTAGGAGTATACGGCCCAAAGAGAGAACTAGATGTTGATCTAAAACTGATACACCATAGGGGAGGGAATGTGAATGGTAGAAACCAAGGCACATACAAACAAAGTGGCTATAAACATGTGTTAGTAGAAAAAAAGCATGTTATAGAAAGTCAATGGAATAGACAAATGTGTAAACAAAATAGACCTGAAAAGTGGGTTTCAAACCTAGGACATCGCTCACAATGTTGCAAGACAATCAGTAGGGAAGCGGCCAAAATCATACAAACAATGATCAACAAGACATAGGGAAAACCCATAAACAATAGCATATAATAGAAAATAATGGCAAATAGTATCAAAACTTATCGCATAACAACATGGTGGAAAATAGTTCTAAAGCAAATGTTGCACATGAAGCACCCATTAGCATGTTAGAAAGATTAAAAGTATGTCAAAGCATGTATAGATCGATGAGATAAGTAGTGTGTTAGTAAAATATAAAGTAGTGTATAATGAAATAATAAACACATGTAAGATGTGAGAATGTAGATGCCCGAGGAGCCTCGATGGGACCTGGTAAGAGGTACAGTGCAAGCATCAATGTTGTGTGTAAGAGCTCGTAAAAAGTCTACATTCACAACTAGAGAACAAATTGAACACATGTGTATATGATAAAGATATAACATGGATCCTAAACAAAGTGTGCAAGTATAAGCGAGCAAGAATAGATGCAACCAAGATATGCATATATGCAATGGATGAGTGAGATGAAATGGTATGCAATGTGAATGTGGTATGAGCACGTGCCTCCCGAGTGGATGTGTATGTATGAGTGTGACGTTCATTTATAAAAGACCCCTCAGTAGTCAAGAATGAACCATAGAACAAGAGTGTGTCATCGGAAAATGGTTTGAAATGTACGCTAGATATATAGTACATGAAGCATAGAGCATAAATGGTCAATGGGGATGAGGTTTATTTCATATTTAGACCCTCAGTAGTCGAGTATGAACCATGGAACTAGAGTGCGTCATAGAGTAATGTGATAGAGCATAAGTGCCTCCCGAGTAGATGTATGTATGAGTGTGAAGTTCATTTATAAAAGACTCCTTCGCAAATAAGAATGAGCCATATAACATGAGAGTGTCATAGGGAAATGGTTTGAAATGTACACTAGATAGATAGAAAATGAAGCATAGAGCGTAAAGTGTGAATGGGATGAGATTTATTTCATATTTAGACCCCTCACTAATCGAATGAATTTATGGAACTAGAGTGCGTCATACAGAGTAATGGTATGTGGTTTACGTCTAATATGTTTGGAGATGCATCATGTTGAGTGGGTTCTTAAGTAGCTTACCCGAGGAGAGTGGAAAGGCACTAGACGCAACACCCAATCTTACGTGATGACATAAAGACCGAGCCGATTAAGTTTGAATTTTCCCTTTAGGGGATCTTTGGTGTTTGTGTTTTTTATTTTATTTTAACACTAAATCACCCACATTCAATTCATGAGGGCGAGTCTTATGTGATTATAGCCTTCCAAAGCGATGCGAGATTGATATATTCAAAGATGCTCAAGAGTTTGAGCAAATGTGATCGAGCATTTCAAACTCACGTAGGTGGTTTTGCGATATTCATTGTCTTTAATGATACCTTTAAGTGAGACTCGTAATGACGGTATTTTGAGTTCTAGTGGAATGACATCCTCGGTGCCATAAACTAGTGAGAATGGTGTAGCATTTGTGGGTGTACGCACACTAGTGTGGTAAGCCCAAAGAGCATATAGGATCTGATTATGCCAATCGTCATCACTAGTATCAATAGTCTTGTGTAAGATTTTGATAATGGTTTTATTGGTGGCCTCTACTTAGCCATTTCCTGTGGTAATGAGTAGAGAATGATTGTTTAATCTTAAATTTCGCACAAAGCCTTTTAACATCCTTATTTTTGAAAGAAGACCCATTGTCAGTGATAATAGCAGAGGGAATGCCAAAGCGCGTAATGATGTGAGTAGTGATGAAACAACAAATATCAGGACTAATGATAGTTTGTAACTGGGATTGCTTGACCCATTTAGTAAAATATTATGTGGCAGTAATAATATACTTGTGGCCATCAAGTCGATTCAGGATTTATCATGCCAATAATATCAAATCCCCATAAGGAGAAAGGCCATGAGGGAGCAATAAGTTAAAGGTCATATGCAAGTGCATGGTGGAGATTGCCATATTTTTGGCATTTATCACAAAGTGTTTAGCATATTCTAGGAAATCTTGTTCCATAGTAGGCCAATAGTAGCCTTGATGTAGGAGCTTGTGTGACATAGCCTTGCCAAAGAAGTGGCCACCGCATAGACTATCATGCACTGAGATACAGTAGTGGGGATGTCTACAAGGCCTAGACATCATAGCAAATGGCCATCAAATGATCGTTTAAATAACGTCGCACCGATGATGACATATCATGTTGCTTCACGTCATAAATGACAAGCTTCGTGAGGTTGAAGACCATGAGAATGGTTTATCGATAAATAAAGTTAGATTGGAGTGAACCATTTAGGATGGTCATTACTACGTGTGATGGCACAAGCTTTGAGAGGTGCATGCTATAAGTAGAGGGTTTTCGTAAATGTCGAATGATGAACATGGCTTGCTCACCAGTGATATCCTGAGGTATAAATGATGTCACACTATCCATAACATCTGCATGATGATTATCTTTACGAGGGGATGGTGGTGAGAGAGTAAGACTCAAATGTAGCTAAAAGAGCTTTAACAAGATTATTATATGGTACTAGATGTTCCTCTTTGGTGTGATACGTATCATTAACTTGATTAATAATGAGTTGTGAATCACCATGTATGTGGATATTTCGAATAAGGAGCTTCTGAGTGGTGGTGAGGCCGAGAATGAGGGATTCATACTCAGCGATGTTATTGGTGCATGAAAACCCTAAGTGATATGCAAAAGGGAGATGATCACCATGTGGAGTAATTAAGACTATCCCAACACTGACGCCTAAAGTTGCAACGAGACCTGTTAAAATACATGGTCCAAGTGTTTGTGTCAATTTTGTATGCAATAAAGTCATCTCAGTAATAAAAGTCACACCCAGTGGATGCATCCAAAGAGGAGCATCGATTAATCGATCAAAGAATCATTTCTCCTTGATTGCTTTTTATGGGATAAATTTGAAATCAAATTCGTAAGTAACATGACCCAATGGAAGGTGGCCTAAGAGATGCGTGTGAGACAATAGATAGCGTAAGGGATCTACTTTAGTAATTATGTGCACCTCATTATTGAGAAGGTATTGTCATAATTTATCAACAACAAAGACTAATATGAGACATAGTTTTTCTATATAAGCGTAATTGCATTCATAAGAGAGCAAAGTGCAATGATGTAATAAATGACCCTTTGCGTTGAGAATCATCATGTTGTGTCAGGAAGGCCCCTAATGCATGGAATGTGGCCAAAATATACAATAGAAAGGGTCAATCAGCCATGGGAGGGACAAGAACAGCAGATTTAATAAGTATGATTTGATAGCTTTAAATGCTCACTGACAATGATCGTCCCAGAAAAACTTTGTATCCTTTTTCATGAGACGTGTGAATGGTTGAGTTTTATCAACAAGTTGTGCAATGAATTGGTGAATGGCCTGAATTTTACCTTGTAATGAATGTAATTGATGCAAATTTTGATTCAATCAGAATCTACATTTTATCATTATTTCAAGTCATTCAAGTGGACATGTCAACAACTTTCTCAAACTTTATAAATGAGAATCTTTCAACTCCTCAAAATGTCTAAAAATAGCTTTAAAAGGAAGAAGCCGATCAAATATCACCTTGGATGGCTTGCTTAACTTCCTTTCCCTCTTTACACTCTCCCAAGCACTTGCAGTTGTTCTTTCAACCATCAAACCGATCACTTACCATACACTCTTACTTGGTGCTTACCTTTCTTCTCTTGACCTTTATCCTTCCTTACTAGCTCTTGAACCCAAATAGCTACATGGCCTTTTATTAGCCCTCCCTAGAGTCTTCTCCTACTTTTTCCTCGTAGCAACACCTCAAACAATAGTTAAACAAACCATCCCCTTGGAGTTACAAGCATCAATTCATTATTGTATTCTTATCTTGTCCAATTACTCGCTTTTCGTGTTTCTCATGACCATGCACCTTAGGAAACTCTTAATCGGAACACTCTATTCACACCCCAAAGGAATTGGTTTCATATTTAGATACCTTTTACATCACTAAAGTGTACCCGATTTTTCATGGGCCAATTCACTAGTCTCTCCTTGGGGAAATTCTCTTCTTAGCTTATACCTTCCTTCTAACTCGTCCTAGGATTCGCTCAAGTTTATCTCTTTCATCAAAAGGTTCCAAGATACAAGGAGAACGTTTTTAAGCACCCATTAGGCTCTTTATCCTTCATTAGAAATTTATTTGGCTAACTCCTAAGTTAAAATGGCACTTCGCTTTGTAAAATACCTCTTCCAATTAGGCTCCAGCAATCGGGTCACAATCCCATCAAAGAACTTGTCATAATTATCTTGATGTTCCACCAATGAAAATCAAAAGTTCCTCTTCAACAATGTACTCAGCATCCCCAAGATTGCTTCTTTCAATTTTTGTATTGAAATTCCAACTTTAAGCTTTCTACAAGTCTTTTTCTACAAACCCTAACTGGGAAGACTGTGAAAACACGATAAGCTTACTTTCACTATAATTGATGTCCCCGAGATTTCACCCTGAAATTTGGGACTACCCCTTTTTAAAAAAATTCGTTCTTTTCAAAATGACGGGTCGTTTTGTGTTTGTTTTAACTTGCAGTTGTTTGATTGCTCTAAAGTGTCCACGCGAGAGTCATAAAAGCCAAATTCGACAAATACCCACATGTTAAATATCACTTTATCCTTCGCCAAGTTTTTATGCGAGAGAATTTTATTTATTTATTTATTAAATAAATAAAGTTCTATTTAAAAATAAATTGTCTTTGCAATGAACCCTTGAGGATTTTACATCGAGATTGCTTCCCCACCTCTCAATGGAATGTTCACTAGGAAAGAGTTTTAATGACCATTGCCTAATTGGAAGTTATTTTCAAAACAATTGTCTCTAACTTTCAAGAGCAACGTTTTTTCATTTTTATTTTTGTTTTGGTTTTTCTTTGTTTTTGTCCGGAAATCCACGTAGCCTGTTATTCATTTTTCTCCGCCAAACTTTGTCTCGGGTCTAGGGTTTTGAAAAGCTATCTAGTGTTTTTAATTGCAAGAGCTCATGATTCCTTCAGGAGATTGCAAGAGGTTGCTTGGTCCAAAAAGGTGCAATAATGGATTTTATGAAAATAAGAAAAATATTGCCACTAATGTGTAGAGCTCGAGTGGAAATATGCACTTTTACAAAAACACAGCACCTAAAACTGAGGCACAGAGTGAAAGTTATGGCACTTGCAAGTTTTTGTTGATACATCTTCCCGGACCCTTTCCAAAAATGGAAAATTTTATTCTCTACTTGTGTTTTCTTCACCAAAAATCTGAAAATGGAAATGAAATGGTCTTGCAGATGATTTTTTCACACAACCAAAAGTCATAATACAAGTCACACTTTTTGGGAATGATGGTTTCTTAACGCTGAGTCACATTTTTAGAAGTCATTTAATGGTGTAAATATTTGGCTTAAAAGTGACTTAGGTGAAAAGCGCTTAAAAGCAGACCCGGCCAGAGTGTGCAGTAAAATTTTGCTTATTCGCTTATGCTTTTTTCCCTCAAAAGCAACTTAAGTGAAAAGCGGAAAAGTAGACCCCAACAGGTAGGGTAAAATTTTACCTGCCTACCCCACGTTTTCCCTTGGCTTATAGCCAAAATGCGACCCATCCTTGCATTATTAAATGCCTAAAAGTTGACTTCTTTTAATTGTCAGGAAGCATCCAGTTTTGGCGCCTAGGGTGAAAAAGGCTTCCTTTTTTATTATTCTCGCAAGATCTCGCATGTTGATGTGAGTACATGGGTGAATTAAACAATATTTTTGGCTTGTTTCGCATGCAAGCAAAGTCTAAAAAAATAGAGGGTAGTAGGCTTTATAATCGATCTCCGTGAAGAAATTAGATATTTATGTTAGCGACCGCATGCAGCAACAGAATTATTTGGCAGGGAATACTTCATTTATGCCCATATTGGTGAAGAAAGCATAAGTCAATGTCTTATACATTGAAAATATCTTCAAAATAAGAGAAAGAAATAAACCAAATCTCTCATAATCGCAAAGGCTTCCAAAAAGAAAATTCATTCTCTCTTGCTTCTAACGCAAGTTGTGCTTAGTGTGGAAGTCATCATGACATGGAAAATTCCTTTCAGAGCTTGTCCTGGGTGCTCCCAATCTTTACTAAGCCTTCATTGAATTTACTTGTAATTTTTTCACCCAGTGAGTACTTTCCATAATTTAAAATTGCTCATATGCAATTAAAAATAAAAGGTGATGAGTTTTGT